>NEEE01002041.1:97319-113765 GCA_002278615.1 Pogonus chalceus
CTTTGTATAGCGACTGTAGAAAAATATTTTTGTATTCTTACTACAATTTATGCAGTTACAAAAATAAAATAAAATACAAATATTTTACTAATTTGAAGTATTTTAACTACAACTTTTGAAAAAAAAAAAAAAAAAATATATGTGCGACTGGATAAATAATATTTTAATTTTATTATAATTATACACATCTATCATATTTAAAACTTAAAAAATATAAAACAAGTTTTTATAACATTTATTTGTAAGTTTTTTAAGTACAAATTTAAGATAGTTATGAAAATAAAGCAGATAAATAACAAGGTTAAACACTTAGTGTAATGCAAATAAATGCAAATAGTCATATACTCGAACTTAAATATCATTGATTAATTATGCAATTCGCGTAAAATAAATAAATGGAAGTTGATTCATTATTTAATTTTAAACAAATCATTTTCCTTCATCCTGCTGCTGCAAATTTTATATTCGCAATAAAACAATTCCCTTTCTCCTCTTAAAATAAACGTGCTATCAAATGAGAAACAAGCGCTATTATGTGTTTATATATCATGCAGTTATTTTGAGTGTACAGTACAGTTGAATTTAAAACGTACAACTAATCGGTTGTTTAGTTATTTGCGATTCAAAAATGTTTCTATCAGTGGTTTTTGCGGTTTTAATTGTTATTATTTCAGTCATTTTATGGCATTTGAAATATAGACATATATATAAACATTCAAAACATATTCCGGGTACCCCAACTTTACCGATTATTGGAAATGCTTTAGATATTGGCCGGAATCCTGTAGGTATGGTTAATTATTTTTTATTTATTAATATCCATTATTTTACTTTCCTTTACATTGATGATGATAATTTGTTATTAAAATATATTTTAATTCATTCTACATATGTTTTGTTTAAAAAAATATTATCAAATAAATATAAATAACCCAATGTCAATACTAATTTTAAATGACTGATAAATATTATCTTAAATTTAAATTAATAAATAACAATCTTAGCGTGGCAATAAAAAAATTTGAAGATGTCATTATCATATCATGTGTGACAATAATAAGATAAATACTTATTAAAAAAATTCAAGTCATGCATGTTATTAAGTAAATAAATAAAAATAACATAAAAATGTCTTGTAGATAAGAACAATTATTTAATTAATAATATATTTACAAAACTAAAAATAATTTTATAGGTAATAAAATTGCTAACAATTTCCTCGTGGCTGTTTACATGATAAGTAAAACATTTGAAAAAAATAATCTAAACACGCAGTATTTAAAAGTTATTTATTTAAATACATTTTAGTAAAACATAAAATATAGTGATAGGAAGCGAATTCAAAAAACAATTATTTCTTTAGAAAATTATATTTTTATGTATTTTATTTATTTATTTATTTTAAGTACAATTTATTGAATTTTTATAATCTTTTCAGACAAAAATAAATTATAATTAATATAACTCCTAATTATGATAAATGCTGAGTAATTTTTCTGTTCTTTTGTTCTAACAAAGCACAAATATTATATTAAAAGCTTTCTTTCCAATATTTAGATAAAAAACTAATCAATTAAGGGGCCCAGTGAGTGCATTCGGGCCTCGAAAAACAAACACAACATATTACAATAAATGAAATTTATATATTTTTTGAAATGGTCCTTTAAAAAATAATATTCATAATATTCTGAGTAGGGCCTGACTATATTATAGAAAAATAAGACAAATGTTTAAGGCCAGGTTGTTTGAGGGGCCCGGTCAAAATGTCTAGGACCCCAAAATAGTTTGATTCGGCCCTGCTCTTAAGTATATGTAATATTTAAAAATAAAGCAAAAACCAGTTAGAAACATGTAAAAAAAATATAAAAATAATTAAATATTCAATTATTTTGGAACTTCACATAAATATTGATAAAATGATTTCAAAAGATTCAAGAAAACAACCCGAGTCGAAATTTAAAGCCGATATTGCTCCCTTTAGTTCAGGATAGAGCCTGTTCAGGGCCCAGTAGACGGGAATAGAGCACATTTAGAGCCCAGTAGTCTGACTAGCACCTACATTGTTATATTATTCTAAGTTCATTATTTTGATATTCCAGTGTGGAATAAATAGTTTTGTGCTTTGTACTAATTATTCTTTTTTTTTATTCAAGTTTTTTAATAAATGCTAAGTAATAATATTATATTAAAACTGTAATTTTACTTTATCATTTCACAATCTTTCGCTCTATTTCAAATTTACAAAATTATTTATAGAAATTTAAAATTTCATTTAGTCTTAACATTTGAGAAGGTATTTTATATTATTTCATACTTAATTAGTTTTTTTAATTAGTATGTGATAGTATATGATAAATTGAAATTTCCAATATATATATATATATATATATATCGCTTTACTATAACCGCCCAGAGGTCCGACAGAAATCCTTCCTTAGGAGGCTCTATTTAGGCGTTAAATTTTGACTCGGGAAGAATTGTATATTTAATATTCAAATTTGCAGAATTAAAGAAAAAAAAAAAACTTGTTTTAATAATTAGTATGATGTATGATTTCAGATTTTTTGAACTTCATGTGCAAAGCCATAAAAACTTATGGACCAATTACTACTATGTGGATTGGAGCAAATAAGCTTTATATTCTTATTGCCGACCCACAATTGGCTGAACATTTATTAAGTTCTCCGAAATATTTAATGAAATCTGTGGATTATAATCAATTTAAAAATTGGTTAGGAAATGGTTTATTAATTTCTACCGGTAAGTATATTAATATTTTTATTTGCGTCTTTCTAATAAAAGGACATTTAAATATAAGTTATATAAATTATATTTTATTAAACATAATTTAGAGTTATTTATTTATTTAATTGTAAGAAATGTACTTATATATTTTATTACTTAGTAAATTAAAATAAATTTATTATAAACATTCTTCTTAAAATTAAATTTATACATATTTTAATTATTTTAGGAAGTTACTGGCAAAAGAGAAGAAAAATAATAACTCCTACATTTCATTTTAAGATTTTAGAACAATTTATTCCAATTTTTAATTTACAATCTGATATTCTTGTTAAAAAATTGGCCAAAGAAGTTGATAATGATAAAGTTGATATATATCCGTATGTTACTGCCTTTACTCTTGATGTTATTTGTGGTAAGTTTTTTTTTTTCAAAACATTTAATTTATTTAAACGTTGTATTTATTTTAATGCAACTTTAGTTAAATTTAATAGTTTTAGATTTGTAATTATAAATAATTCATTCGTGATACATTTTTATTTAAAAATTTAATTTACTTAAATATATTTTAAAATATCTGTTATTAAACATACAAGGAATGTAATAAAATATTATTTAAATTTTTATTTAATATTATAATTATTAAAATTTATGTTTTTATTTCGCAAAATATATCAATTATATTTAATTGTTTAAAAGTAATTAATAGTTAATAAATAATTAAAAAAATGTATATTGATATCGCGGGATCTTTTAAGCGGAATGTAGGAATAAATTCGGAACAATCCTAACAATTTCAGATATAATTTATAAAATTAATTTTGTATAACAATAAAACTAAACTTTGGGCAGTTTAAAAAAAATAAATTTAGTATAAAATAATTGATCAAAATTATCTCTATTTACCTCAACTTAAATCAATTTATTTTCAAAAATAAGTTAAATATACTCCAATAATATTAAAAATAAAAGATTCTTTAGTGTTTTAATCATTATAAAAATTAAAGAAACCGCAATGGGAACAACAGTAAAAGCTCAAGACGACCCAAACAACGAATACTGTATAGCAGTCCGAAGAATGTCGCAATTATTCATCGTAAAAGTATTTTCATTTTGGAAACAATTCGAAACATTATATAAACTATCATACGATTACCAAGAAGAAAAAAAATGCCTCAAAATATTACATCAATTTACAAAATCTGTTATTGAAAGCCGTAGAAAACTTTTAATGCAAGACAACGGCTCTAAAAATAAAGCTAACGATGCAGATGACGATATTGGTACCAAAAAACGAGTTGCATTTTTGGATTTGTTATTGCAATCGACTTTAGATGGTCTACCACTTAGTGATTCTGATATTGCTGATGAAGTTGATACATTTATGTTTGAAGTATTTACGAGTTTCATTTGTTTTTTAAATAAATTAACTATGTTTTATTGTAGGGACATGATACAACATCTTCAGCTATAAGTTTTGCGATGTATTCTATTGCTAATAATCCAGATGTGCAAGTAAAAATATTTTAAAAATTCATTTATAAATAGATATTTATGTTGTATTTTTAGGAAAAAATTGTTGAAGAACTTTTATCAGTATTTTCAGATGATATAAACCGTGCCCCAACTCTACAAGATTTAAACAATTTGAAATATATTGACTGTGTTGTTAAAGAAACATTAAGATTATATCCTTCGGTACCTTATTATGGAAGAGAATTGGAAGAAGATATCGAATTTAGTAATTATTTTTTTTAATCAATAATTCATTTATAATATAATAAAATATTTCAGACGGTAAAATTTACCCAAAAGGTGCAATGATGGCAGTTATACCTTTTGTAATGCATCGTCAACCAAATATTTTTAAAAATCCAGAAGAATTTAAACCAGACAGATTTTCCTCTACAGCTGGAGAAGCTAAACATCCATTTGCTTATGTACCATTTAGTGCTGGGCCAAGAAATTGCATAGGTACTCATTAATATTTATTTATTTATTTTTAAATTAAAAACTCAATTATTTATTAAAGGTCAAAAGTTTGCCATGAACGAAATAAAATCGACTATAGCAAAAATTGTTCGCAATTTTGAATTATTACCAGTTGATGCTAAATATAAACCTGTTCTTTCTGGGGAAGCAATTTTAAAATCTAAGAATGGGATTCATATTAAGTTGAAAAAGAGGAATTTGAAATAATTTCTATTTGAAAAAAAAAAAAAAAAATCGTTATATAATTGTTTTAATGCTTTATGTAAAATTAATTTTGTAAATAACTTTAGTTTTATATCGCAGATATTAATTTTTAACATATTTTTGTAGCTAAATCAATAAAATTTTAATAATTATTTTAATTTTAAGATATTTAAAAGGTGATTTACTATTGTATGCAAAGTGAGTATATATTATAACAAGGTAATTAAAAAATGATTATTAATTATAAATATATTGTTTTAAATTTAATTAACTTAGTTAATTTTACCACTATACAGAAATATTAGTGACCTTCTAAAATTTCAATTAGAGTAATAATGAGTCGTGTTAACTGGTAGTACTTTAGTGGTAAATTTTAGCTATATTTAACCGTGATATATTATCAGCATTTGCTTTTATACAATAATATTTGTTTTTAAATGTAATTGGAATTTAAATGCTTGTATTAAAAAGTACCACCAGTTAAAATTTAAAATCATTTTTAGACGTTTGTATTTTCTGTAAAAAATTTAATACAAAATGAGTTAAAACTAACTTCAAATATTGAATAAAAGTACTACCAGTTAAATTTTAAAATCGTTCTTAGACGTCTGTATTTTCTGTAGAAATTTTTACAAAATGAGTTATAACTTGCTTCAAATGTTGAATTAAATTATAAAAATACTATCAGGTAAATTTTAAAAGCATTTTTAGACGTTTGTATTTTGTCGTTATTTTAATGCAAAAAAGTTAGAACTTGCTTCAAATATTGATTTAAATTACAAAAGTACCACCAATTATATTTTAAAATAATTTTTAGATGTTTGTATTTTCTGTACAAATTTTTACAAAATGAGTTAGAACTTGCTTTAAATATTGAATTGAATTATAAAAGTACCACCAGTTAAATTTTAAAATCATTTTTAGACATTTTAATAAAAAATGAGTTAAAACTAATTTCAAATATTGAATTAAATTATAAAAGTACCACCAATTAAATTATGAAATCATTTTTAGACGTTTGTATTTTCTGTCCTAATTTTAATACAAAATGAGTTAAAACTTACTTTAAATATTGAATTAAATTATAAAAGTTCCACCAGTTAAATTTTAAAATCATTTTTAGACGTTTGTATTTTCTGTCGTAATTTAAATATAAAATAAATTAGAATTAACTTCAAATATTGAATTAAATTATAAAAGTACCACCAGTTAAATTTCAAGCTAGTTGTTATTATATTTATAAATTGTACTTAGACATTTGTATTTTAAGCAGTAATTTTAAAATAAAATAAATTAGAACTAACTTTAAATACTGAATCGAATTATAAATTTACCACCAGTTTCTCATTTCAAGGTCATTTAAACAGATGAGAAAGTTACTCCGGCATACAATATTTGCATAATAATTTGATTAGTTTAAGATAAGTATTAATTTATCAGTTAGTTGGGGGCATTGCGGCTTTTTTTGTAAATAATTTCGATAAAATAAAACACATTATTAATGTTAAACTATTTTATTTATACTAATTGCAACATCAAATATGAAAAAGTAAAAATATAACAATTTTCATAATTTTGTTAATAGATAGTTGATTTATTTACTTTTTATTTCGAACAAAGATATTAAATAAATTTTATAAACAACAAAGCAAATATATTTAAAAAAAAATACATACCTTTCTTGCAAAATAGCTGATAACTCTTTACAAAAATCGCCTCCTTGTTTGACGAATCGGCGCAAATCATCAAAACCATTTTGTCCCTGAAATAAAAACAAAAACCTTAAATTAACTACAGTTTTCCAAATCGTCTCATATTACAAATAACACACATTAAAATAAAAATGCACATGAAATTTTATTGTACACAAATTTCGTTCTTTATAAATGCAAATTGAATTTTTCTCCATTGGTCTCCGAATTCTACCCATTTACTTTGTATAAAAAACAATACTGAGTTTAAAGTTTATATAATTCGTTCACAATTTAACTAATAACAGTCGGTTATTAATTAATTTGACAAATAATTTAATTTTAAATTAATTATTTAAAATAATTGTTGTATAAATCAGCAGTTTTATTATGATTATATCATTTTATATTCAAAAGTTTTTGATATGTATAAGTAATTAAATAGTTTATAAAAGAATTAAAATAATATAATTTGTTATTAATTGTTAAATTATTATATTATTCACATTATAAAGTATTTCTCAAGAAAATTATAAGAATAAATATTTAAATTATTACTAAAAAATTAAATACATTTTCAAGTTAAGCACGTCATATTTTTTTTGGTCAGTTTTAGAAAATTTGAATAAATAATCTGAATATTATTTACAATATTTTCTATTAATTTTATATTTTTATTTGTAAGGNTAAAATTTATTAATAAATTATAAAAAAAAAAACATAATTTAATAGTATTAACCAAGGAATTAAAACAAATATAATCTATCAAATTAATGTAGTTTGATTAACCTTTCAAATTTTATTCATTTGTTTCTTTTGTTTTTGTTTTTAATCCATGGCTAGTGGTATTAAATCAAATATATGCAATAATTAATATATTTATGTTCAAAGCATTTTAAAAATGTGTTTTCTATGGCGCATATTTTATTTTACATCCGGCATGTACTGGTAACATGCAACCGCTTAACCATTAAAACGTCTTCGGTTACATATAAGTCAATTATAATTTAAAGAAATATTTACATATACTTTTATACATATCTTGAGCGCATTTTAAGATAATAATGTCTGTATAAGGAACATTTTTGAGTTAATTTCCAGTACTTATTTACTTATAACCAATAAGGTTAATAATTTTAAAAATTGTTGACATAATTTTTTTACTCATATGTCGAAATACAAAGTCCTTGAAAATGAAAAACAATAAAACAAACAGGAAAATGTATATTATACAATGAACAATATAAAATTTATTGTTATCACTATATAATAAAGTTAAAATATAAATTTTTACTACTCAATGATTATTATAATCATAATAACAATTATACCTACTATTTATTTCAACTAAATTTGCATTTCTTAATAATATAATTAACTTATAAAATGTTATCTATAAATTAGACGTTTACATCGAAAAAACATTATGTCCCATTGTCATTTGTTTTTGTTTTTTTTTTCTGCGATGTAAAAAAGTTTAATGACATTTGAATGTTACGGTATTTTGAAAAAACTCGAATGTACACTTAAGCTAGTCAAATATGCATTAAATTGTAACAAAGCGGATGTGCATTATATTTTATTGTAAATATTTTTTTTTGTATTTTAAAAATTAAATATTTTTGTTATTCTGATGAAATATAATTTTGTTTTTAAATTATTTCATTTAACTTCAATTGTTTTTGTTGTTGTTTTGTTTTGTAGATGTTGGTAATAATTATATATTATACGTAGTATGAATTAATTATTTAATTATAAAAAAATTAATATCTTTATGTGTTTCTAATTATTTTCCAACAAAAATAATAAATTTTCCATAAATATTTAATGTGAATTTTTATTATTTTGTATTATATTATTCAATTTTTTATTGTTTTTTACATAATATTTACAGTATAAATTAAAATATAGTTAAAAACTATTTTTTTCGTGTTTTAAACTTTGGGAAAATTTTAGAAATTAGTAATGATGTTACTAATGTTGACATTGTTAAAAAAATACGATGCGAGTTGCTAATTATTGCTTTATATATTGTGAAATAAAAATTTAAATTTGGAAATAAATTGAATTAACTTATGAGTTCAAGGTTTCATATTTATTCTGTGCATCATTACTATTCATAAAAAATATGACTTAGTATGATACATCATACTTTTTTATTGGAAAGTAATATTATATATGTGTAAGTAGCATTAAATAAAATTAAACTAAATATTATACTGTTCATTAACTGTGAGAAAAACATTTTGTAAACTTAATCAGGGAAAGTTTTCTAATTCTATTCATAAAAGAAAGTTATAAAATGTTAGAAAAATCCATTAAAAATTATAAAATTTACAACGCTCAAGTCATTTACCTCAGTAACAATCATTCTACTTCTCCTAAAAGCACTCTTCAAGGTACTTAAGTCAAAATCACTTTTATCATTTATCTCATTTTCAACGACAACTGTATCACTACTATCACAATCTTCATTCTCTTTTAAATCAACTTTTGCAAAAAACGCATCATTTTTAACAATCTGCGAAGAAGTATCACTTGCACTACATGATGACTCTATGGAGTCGTTTTCATTATTTGAACGTTTTTTATGAAATTTTTTCACCAATTTTTGACATTTACTGCGTGAATTTTTATATAATTGATCTAAATTGATAACTTTATCGTTTGAAGTGTTCGCTCCAACTCTTTGAGCAGCTGAATGTGTTGTTATCATATTGGAAACTTTACTTTTAATGTTCGACCAAGATTCTGAGGGTAAGATCCGCATTTGAGGTCGTCGCAATAAAGTAGCTCTTCGAATTTTGACTGGAAGTTTACTTCGCGCGTTACAATAATCTAATTGGACTGTTTGGTCCATTATTTTCTCTTCCGAAGGATTTTTTTTTAATATAACATTATGTTCGATTATTTGACTTCGTGTATTTGGTTTTAATTCTTCGATATTTGTTTCTGTTTCTATGATTTTATTTAAATCTGTTAGCGATTGTGATAAACGTTTATAAGTTTTCGTAGGAACTTTATATAAACCATCATCATCATCTTCTTGATTATCATTAATAATATTTAAACTACAAACACTTTCAGATTTACTTAAATTATTACTAAAACCGTTAAATATAATTTCAGAAACATCAAATTCAACTATTTTTTGTTCGGTTGAAATATCGCAATGGGTTTCTGCTAAAGAAATGTCATCAGTGTCACCCATGTTTGTTGTTTCATCTGTTTTGTAAACTACAACTTGATTTTCTTGTTCTTCTTCTCCAACAGGTGGAGGTGTTGCTAAAATAATTTTAACTTCAGATTTTAACTTAGGACTTTTCGGGGTTGAACATCGTGGTTTTATTGAAACTACTTCGTAATCTTCAGCTTCAAGTGCTTTAATTTCAGGAGATACATCTTCGAAGAATGAAAAACTTATTTTAGGTATATCATAAACAAATTTATCTGAGAGTTCATCAATTTCTTTTGATATATCAAAAGAATTTTCAATATCTGCGTATAAGTTTTGATCAAAATCTTGTTCTGAATTAGTTATTTCTATTTTTTTATCAAACATAGGGCTTGCATCTTCATATTTCGATTCCTGATCTGAAGAATCACTTGTTTCTTCACTAATAATAACGCTATTAGTTACGCTTTTTGGTTTATCACTTGTTTCACTATTTATCGTTAAATAACTTCCAGAATTTTCAGAACTTACAACAATATCCGAATCGAAATTATATGTGTTTTCTGTATCGGAATTTGATGCGTCGCTTTTTCGGAAATTGAAATTTGGAACACTGACACGCCATTGTTGTTTTGATAGTTTATTACAAAACTTTTTCATTTTAAACTGATCGCGTTTTAAGTTATTAACTAGTGTATATATAGTTTTTTATTTAGTTTTTTTTTACATAATATAAATGACCTCCAATTGTTAATCTCATGTATTTACCTGTGGTAATTTATGACGTTACAAACCACGTGATTGTTTATTTATTATCAATGTAGTTTTTCATCTTATTTTTTATTTAAACTGATTTAATTTTTAATTCACTTTTCTACAACTTGCCAAATTTCATTTAAATTTAGAAATGCAAACAGCGTAATATTTATTTATATTTATTTTACTTTTGTATTGTAAATTTTACACGCTGATAAAATTATTTAAATGATTATATTCTATTCAAAGTTTTTAAGTTTATTCTTTTATTTGTATTCAAAAAGTTGTTGCAAAATTTTATTAAATTGTTTATTATTTATTTAATAATTTAATTGATATTTTATAATTATTAAAATAAGTTATTATTAAGATATTATAAATATTATGGTTTATAAATCCCATCAAATTTATTTATTTCAAAACAAATATTATTATAAAGTCACTTATAGTTTGTTACTAATTTAAAATATGAAAATATGATGGTTTATAACATAAAAGTGGCACTTTCACTAGTAATAAAACATATTTATCGATAATCAATAAAATAAAAACACTTTATTAACAATATAACAATAATGTAACACATAATAGAAAAGCTTTCACCCGTATCATATTGTTCGAAGTGAATCGAAAAATGAACTGTTAAGTACCAAGTGCCTTCGACACAACTGCAATGACACGAAACACAGAACACAACACAGATGCGCGAACTATATAGAAATTAAGTAATGTAAGCCAATGCACAGAATTTAGAATTAGCTTTATATTTAGAGAACATCGCACTGAGGAACCAAAATTCTATATTTACCGAACTACTTGTGATATTTTATGTTTCAAATATAACACAGCCGTTTTAAAACTGTTATAAATAGCAATAATAATAACAATTTTACTATTTATAAATATAAATATTATTTTTTTAAATATCTACTACTAATAAATATTTTTAAATTGTTTAAATTGATGTAAATAGTTTATAAACTTATAGAAACACGTAAAATTATAAAATTGTTATCTATTCAAGAAACCAACAGTACTTTATGATACTGTAAATTATATTTAGCTTGTCATATATGAAAATTATTTTGTAATTTAAAAACCTTGAATAATTAAATAATTTTGAATATAACGCGTAGGAAATTATGAATTATTTAATTAATTTTAATCGCTAATTACTTTATTATAAATATAAATATTTGTGTAGTAGTTTATTTTCTATTTGCATATCCCACATTAATTTTTTGTAATAGACATATGTTTAATTAATGCTATTTTAAATAATTATTAAAACGACTTAATTTGATTAAAATATTTTAAAGGTTACAGTTATTTATTGTTAAAAATAAATTTAATCTTAATAACTCTAAAACTGTACAACTTTGTTGTAAATGTAAGATAAAAATTAAAAGTTATTAAAATTTAATTTTTATATCATGAAAAATAAATAAAATAGACATGAAAGTAAAGTTTTAGAAACACTGTAATGTAATCAAAATTAAATTATATTTAATTAGTATATATGTATGTAGGTATAATTAAGAAACCAAATAGATACTGATAAAACAAAATTTATTTATTTAAACTATGGTAAAATTGTTTTTAATAAATTACATATATTAAATGATGCAAACCTTAAAAAATTTATGTAAAATAAGTAACTAAATAATAATACGTGTTAAAAATAAAAATAAAATATAGAATTAATAGTTATAAGTTCTACTTTTAGTTTTCTGCGATTTTTTGCAAAATTAATTAATACGCGCTGTTTGCTAATGTGTTTCCCATAATATTCTCTATCTTTTGGTACATAATTCGTTAAATAAAAAGCTATAGTTATGTTTTTTCCATAGATTTGTCTGTAAAATTCTTTATCATATTATGTATAATAAAAGCTCACATCAAATCAGTCGAATTTTGAAAAAAAAAAAAAAGTAGTCTTTCGATTTTTGTTCATTTTTAGCGAATTTTTGCACTCTTAAAACATCTTAAAAATATGCTCAAATAATACAATTTTCTTTGATTTAAACCATATTAAGAAATCTAGGAAAATTGGCCGACTTTGCAAAAAAAAAAGTTAGGTAAAATTTAAGTTTATTTTATTTTGTCTTTTTTTTTTCGAGTATAATAGTTTTTTTTTTTTGAAAAATTTCGAGAAATAATTTCGCATAAATTTCTGCCCTAAAAATAATACCTCAATAATAGGCTATTTGTGTCAAAAATCGTTGGACTATAGACCAGCTTTTTTTTTTCGAATTTCATCATTTTAGTTTTGTTTTGCAATTATTAATAAATCAAAAACGATGGTGTAATATATTATTAAATACTTTAAGAGATTATCTTTCGGCAAAAATTCGGATTTGAGGCGACATAAGCGCCAACTAGTACAACCATCTGAAATTTTGAGCGGCCATGTTATTTTGAAAAATGCCAGCCAAAGCTCGTTAGTACCTATTTGGCAACGAAAGAGTTAACATCGTGATAGTGTCAAACAATTTTTTTAAATTAAAGTGAAGTTAAGTGAAGTAATATACAATGTTTTGGATTCAAAGTGCGACGATTTAAGTAAAATAAATTATTTAAGGACTAATAATAATTTGTTTTTACTTTTCAGCGACTAATCAAAATTTTAATTTTTTGGTGAGATAATAAATAACGGCAAATATTTTTCTAAATCTTTTTAAAAAAGATTAATTAATTAATTAAGCTTAATTAATAAAATTTTCTTTTCAGCCTAATTAATACAATTTTCTTTGCGACTTAGTTAATTAAAAATTGTCTTTCAGCAATTTTTTTCAGTATTAATTTTAAGTTATATTTTTTTGTATTGTGCTAATCAGTTTTGTCTGTTTCAGGAATCGTATTGCGTAATCGGATTTACAAGCGATTGCAATTTTTTTTATTGTATGTTACTAATTATTTTTGATATGTTTTAGATCCAGGAATTCTTTTTTTAGGAAGGACCCATCGAGGCATCAGACATTGTAGCCCGCCATCCTAGGGAATGTCACCGAGACGTATAAATGTATTATAAGTTTGATTGATTTTTTTTTTTTAATATTAACTTAAAAAAAAAAAAAAAAAAAAATATGCATGGCGACGAATTTTAAATTCAATCAAATTAAATTGAATAAGAGTCATTAGTATAATGCAAGTTGTCAGTGTAAGACCATGCCAAAATTATTTCTGATGAATAAGACCGCCGTATGCGTGTCCGATGAAGTGCGGGAATTAGACCTCAACAAGGAGTGTCCGAACATAATTGAGTACGTATATTCGGAGGATGAGTCCCGTCTGTGAGACCGGTAGTTCGAGTGTTACACAATGCATTGTGTGTATATATATTCTTTGATTTTGTGTAATACATTCCGGCCGGTTAGTTATGCTCAGGAATCGATCCTGGTCCATTGCGGATTCCAGACGAATCTTCCTTGAAAACATACTAATCGTTTACTGTAAATCTGAAGTAGGTACGGCTCATGATGAACGTTTTCCACAGTTCGCTTTGTTGTAGATTCTGACGATGAGACCAGGGGGTCCGATTTTTGGTTGGTATATTTAGGGGCTGGGAAATTTTATACAACTTGTATTTATTCGCCATTGCGTTGATGTTTGTTTTTTAAATGCATGTTTACTCGCGATCCTTGTGTTGCTCTTTATTTTTACAATGCATTTTCATTCGCAATTGCGATGCTATTTCTTTTTTAAATGCATGTTCAAATACACATTTTTTAAATTGAAATTTTTAAGAGTGTGTAAGACATCAAAATTTAATGTATGATATTCAAAATAAAATTTTTTTTTTGGATATTTTTGTATGGAGTGAATGCTTCCCTAGATCGGCCTGAGGAGGGCTCCCTGCCTCAGTAGAGCGCGACCTTGACGTGGTGGCAAGGCTTAACTTCTCTTTAGATTTTTGATTCAATTCAAAATTATTGGAGTTGGAACTAAGGAGCTCTACACTATATTTTATTGACTTTTCAAAAAACTTGTTTTTTTTTTCATATTTGTTTTGGTTTGATGACAGCGGTTGCAGTTGCGCTGGCATTGAATGTGTTGTGATTGGTTGAGATGCTATGGTGTGGGTGCCGGTATTGTGGGAGAATCCATATCTAATATATACGATTATTTTGCTAATCGATGGCTGTTAGAGACTGCTCGGGTAAACAGTGCTATGGTGTTCTCTAACTAATTTTTTTTAAGGGCATTTATCATTCATTATTTTATTTGATTATTACTTTTAGAGTACTAGTATATATAGACTCTCCTTTAATTAAATATTTTTGTATTTTCAATTAAATTCTTTTAAATTTCAAAAACTTTTGGCAATAAATATGAGGGAGGAGCAAAGCGCGCGTGGTGAAGCTTTCATTGTCAGAGTTCCTTGGGAGTGAATCCATATGAAAAACCAGTGCAGCAGTTTGGGTGTAAAGACGCATAGGGACCGTATGTTGGCCTATCAGGACGGGTAAAGTTGGTACTGCGAGGAAAGATTTGTTTTGTTCTGATTCCCTTTGTTTCTTTGTTACTGGAACCCACTCTCCGTGTGCTGGTGTTATCAAAATTATTTTTTCTATTTTTGGGGTATAAATTATACAAATTTTTATCGACGACAATCTGTAGTATATTAAAGGATGAGGTGTGTGTACAAATACAAAGAAAGTCATAATTTTGTGCTAATCAATATTTTTCTGTTTCAGATGATCTCCAAGTCTTATTTTGCCCCATACATATGGATATTTTGGTTAATATTTATTTGATGGTTTATGTTTTATGTTTAGGATTTTTATATATTTTGAGTGTTTGTAATATTTGGTCAACATTTATTTGCCATATTTTATTGTTTTATATTTATTATGTATGTATGTTCTGATTTAGAAATCAAAGATGGTCCTGGAAAAACTGTTAAGCTGTACAAATCCAACAAGAACATCCCGTTATGCCAACACACTGAGGTTCGAACATCATAACCTACATTCATTATTCATCATATCATTCATAGTTTATATAATGTTACTAATAATTTTTTCTTTGTTTTCTGTTTCAGGCCCCTGCTGATAAGAGTCAACCTTGACGTAGTAGCAGGGCTTATTTATTCCAATTAATATTTTATGATTTATTAAAATTATATTATAATTTTTTTGGAATAATAACTAATAGACTCTTGAATCTTTTAATAATAACTTATTATATTATTCATATTTAATGTGAGCAATAGCTAAAAAGACGTAATTAATGAGAAATATAGATGACGACATTTTATTTTGCGATATTTTTTAATAACAAAGTGAGTGACATTGAATTCTTTACCTGTTTGGACCTTTTCTTTGCGTAACGATTTATGTTAAATATCATTCATGTATTTACTATATACTTTTTTTGTTGTGTAACAATGTACATATTTTTCTTATAACTGGTTTTATTGATTGTGTTGAGATTTTTTTAATATATATTTTTAATAGATAATACAAGACCAATATTACATTAAATATTTGTAGAATTTGAACAACTAAAAATAACATTTCCTTGATAGTAAGCTTATCACTGTTTAAAAATTCTTCTTTGTTTTTCTTTTAAATTATGAATATTGTTGTTTTTTTTACAAATTTCTCGAAACTTAAGGCACATATTTAATAAATACACGATTTAGTATTGCATTTAGCGTTGAATTTCTTATCATTATATCTTCACTTAACTATAACTACAACGACTTTTCGCGATTTTCAACATTTTCGCCTTTTGTAAAAATCTCGCAATATAATTATGCTATTCAGTTGAAACTGTGGATTAACATAGTTTATTAACTTTATTAATCCCAAAATATATTTTTGGGTGTTCCATTCGTCTTAAAATTCTTTGTAATTTTAAATAAAACACAAGTAAATG
>NEEE01002208.1:9280-22933 GCA_002278615.1 Pogonus chalceus
AATAAAAAAAAAACACCAGCTTAATATATAATCAAATAACAAAACTTTTAAGGTTGATTTGTTATATTCTCAAAATTAAAGAAACACCAATGTGGGTTTGATTTCAATATTAGTTTAATAAAAATTTACATGGCCAAAAAAAAATTATTTAAAACAAATTAATTAATCATCTACAAATGTATCTTTTGTAATAAAAACAATTAAACAAAGTCGAAATATGGTTGCAGAAATTGAGCAACTTTGCATTAACGTCCACAAAAAAAAACAGTGCAAAGTAGTTTATTTATTCATTAATTACCGTTCTACGTGATATTAGCATTGTTAAGAGCAATTTGAAAATTTATTGTTGATGAATACGATGAAATAGTGAAAAGGAAGGGATCTTCTCCGAAGAGAATCTAACCGAAGGGAGCAGAAAATCTCAAAACCAAAAAACAATACAAATAATGAAAATGTGCAAGATTCTGATGAACATAGACCTCTGCTGCCGCTGAAAACGATACTGTTTTCAGGAAAAAGTATATAAAATATGTGTATCGTTCATTGAAATTGGTAGTCATGCCGGCTTACATAAAGGTAATATTAAAGAGACTTTCAGGAAACAAATAGACAACTACTGAATAGTAAGGGACATGTCACAACGCTGCTAATATGAGGAGTCACTACAATGATGTCTAAGCACTACTTAACACAAAATAAATTCGCGGATTATGTGCCGTGTGCGCATACGCTTAACCTAGTTGGTGAAGAATCCGTGAAGGTCCCAACCGAAATTGTAAACTTTATTGGAGCAGTTCAAAAAAAAAATTTTTTTTCTGCTTTAACCCATTGATAGGAACTGTTAAATCGTGAAACAAAACTAAAATTTACGTTGAAAATTTTAAACTAAACCAGATGGTCTTGTAACTTTGATGCTGTTAAAGCTTTAAACCGTAATTACGACATTATAAATATTTTCAAAAGTTAAACAAAAATGAAAATAAAAAAAAATGGTTTCGAAAAGAGGCATTAAATTAATTAAATATACTGCAATTTTGATTATTTTTAGAAAAAAGATTTTGGAGAGATATATTTAAGTTAATAAAAAATACAAAGTCCTGGTTTAGATATTTGGTTAAGCAATAAGATCAGAAGCTACAGGATAACGAAAAGATAGCTGGAAATTAAGTACTAGTGTGGGATAAGACTACAATGACATAAATAAGAGACACATTACTTTAAAATTTTCATATTAGTCTACAGATAAAGTATACTTATACAGCATTAAGAGACACACGCTTTATGTTGTGTTAGATAAGCTGATTATAGATTTAAATAAAATAAGCCAAGTACATGAGACGTGCAGCAAATAATTCATTGTTTTAATGTATTTGCAAGATAATAAATATAGGAAATATAGATCTGAAATGTAAAAGTAATATTATAGATTATTATCCAGATGACCTAGATGAACATTCAGTTACAATTTCACTTACAACAGTGTAATCCAGGGTCTAACATCTTTCGCAGTGACATTTTTATGCCAATTTATGTAAAGAAACTTAATGATGTATTTCAAAATTGCTATACTATCTTAAATATTTTTTTACGTTTCCAACTACTAGCTGTGAATATGAGCAAATACAAGTTATCATTTGTATTTATATGATGATCGGTTAGTTATTTCCACTTCTGCTTATTTCGGCGTATATTTTGCTGAAGTAATTAAGAAACGCCTATATTGGAATACTATAATTTAATTAGTTCTTTTTTAGAATGTTAATGTAGAGTGTGAGTTTTTGTATAAATAATTTGTTTTAATAAGGTGTTTCCAAATGATTGCAGAAATATATAAGCAAACATTTCAAGTCTTTATAACCAATCGTAATATAGATACAAATGCTTGCTTATATCTGTTTCACATATAAATCATTCGCAGTCTGGCTTTCGTGCCGTGAACATCGTTTTTCGTACGCTGCAATGACTTCCTGATTTTTTTTTCAATTGTGTTAGTGTGCACATGCGCAACTGTGTTGGCTAATGCTTGATTAATCTATCTGTCTTTCTCATTTGCACGCGAGTGTGATTGCTGAATAATCTATTATTGGACAATCGGTTACGCCTTCCCAACTGATACTGGGGCAGCCCAAGCGTAGCGCAATCTACGTTGTATCTCGCTTTCACTGCTTTCCAATATCTAACTCTGATATAAATCCGCTTCAAGTCTCTTGTACTTGTATAAACAACACTATTGACAGTCTAATTCAGACTATCGTGGACGTCACCCAATCAAGTAAAATGAAGCAAATGTCCATTGAAAAATTTAAACTACTATTCGTTAACATGTTCGATCTAAACAAAAAGCAAGACAACGAACTAACAGCGTTAAAATTCCACCTTTCTCCTCCTACCGAAGACGTTGACCCAATTTTTGACTCATTTTATGCCAAGAAAATATCCATTACTTTATCATTTTCTGCTGAAAAACACTCTAGTGATGACTTCGCTACTTTCACCAGTAGTAAAAACAAAAGCAAAAAGTAGCACCTGAATCCGCTTCAATCTAAAATCAAGCCGAACAATTCGAGATTATTAACGAAAAATAAATCCAAAGAGAAATTAAAATTATCGGCTAACCAAAAAGCTTTTGAAATAAACAATGTCAACACGGTCCCAGCTATAGTTAAAAAGGAGAGATCCTATGAAAAATGGACCACAACTCTAAGATTTATAAATGAAGCATATATTAAATTATAACCTATCAAATCTCTGACGGATGCCATTGAACTATTACCTGACTTACTGGCGATTTCATAAACCGCACTAAACTATTTGACAACCTCAAACTGAAACACTTCTCATGCCGACTAAATTCGGAACGCCTCGTTTAGGTGGTTATAAAGGGACTACTTACTTCCATCACAGTAGACTAAATTAAAATTGAACTGTTGTCTTTTTTATACCCTGATCATATTATTTACTGGATGGAAATAAATATCCCATTAGCCGGGGTTTTACTAGATAAGTCGACTCATTTCCTATCTCAGACAATTATTTCGAGTCACTGTTAAGATAAAAAGCCAAAAAAACCCGGCAAAGATTATGACAATGCACCCATTGCCAACATTTTTGCCATTCGAAGGCAGTTTGGAAAATCCAGCCGCCATGCGTGAGATGTACTGATAAACAGCTCCGCTCAGAATAACCCAATAGGCTGTTCACCACTATTACACTTCAATGAGCTAATTGCCACTAAAAGCACACTTCAAATTATGAAGGTTATCTTTAACACCATATGATCTTACAAACTATCGTAAAGAGAAAATCATCTAATGGACGATTTACGCGCAAATAGCATGAGACTAAAAGCATTGCCGCCTAAAAGTCAACAGACTTGTACAGTTTTTTCTACTCAATCAGTTACAATTGCGGAACCATTAAGAAAAAAAAAAAAACGCACCAAAGGATTTAAACCNATCGTCCGCATCAAGGCTAATCACTTGTGGCGGCACATAGGTAACAATATCTTTAGTACAAAGCTAGGAACTTAAAAAAACGATTTCTATATTTATAATAGCTCTTAATTCTAAAGATCTGCATTCATTTACCTTAGAGTCAACTCAAATTATCACTTCACGGGTAGTAAAAGCTACCACTGCATGCTTTTCGCAAATTGCCAATGGGGCCTAGTTCAACCGTTCGTGCATCTAGGCTTCACATTCATTTTCGTAATGCTAATTCTCTTGCATCAAAGAAAAAGTAATTGAAAGAAGAATCCCATCAAGAGGATGCTGACATAGTCTCTGCGTGCGAAATACATCTGGACCCGTTAATGTCCAGCTGCACGATTTACAAAGCCGATCAAAACATGCTTGGAGCTAGGAAAGCCATATACATCAAACGCTGCTTAGAACATTCTGCTGCCCAACTACCAAAAGTAACAAACAGCGAAACAACCTGCATTATTTTTCAGACGGTTTCTTTAGGACCAATACGTATAATATCTGCGTTCAGTAAACCGTCTGTAAAATACTCCTCCAACAACAAAGCATAAGTTGTTGAACGCAGTAATCTTGCTCTTATCATTATTGGCGACTTAAACGCCAAACATGTCAGTTGTACAGTAGATTAACTAACACCAGAGACAGAGCATTACTAAATGCTTCTATAGGACTGCAGTTAGAAATGATACCTCCAACAGAACCAACCATCTTCCGACCTAGTTAATTCAGAACTGTTGTAATAGACATGGCTATCACCAGAGAAATCATCTCGGCTCATAGCATAACTGCCCAGAACGATTTATCTTTAGACCACAACCCTATCTTTCTCAACCTATTCAGCAACGTAGCCAACAAAAACGAGTTACTTTCTAAAAATCTCATTTGGAACATGTTTACTTCTCACTTTACCGAGCATATAGGTGCTCTTTTTACCATTTACGTACTCAAAGATCTGAACACTGCAGTTCGCAAGCTTACCTCCTGCATTCAAGCCTCAATAGAATTTGCTTCCAAATCTATTTCACAGAAAAAATGGGTCACCCTCGCCTACCCACGGAAATCATGGTTCGAATGCAAGTGCAACGCGTAGCTTATCAAAATTTTATACAACCATTTCACTACACGCATGAGAGATGCTATCAGAGGATCAAAAAACGAAACATGGTGTACCCTGCTCAGCTCCTCCAATAAAAACAGTGAGAAATTTTAAAGGTTGACCAAAATATTACTCAACACATCCAAATGTTCCATCAGTATTCATGGCAAGCATGACCTGACTTATTCCAACCGGGATAGAGCTAACGCCATCAACGACTTGTTTGAGAAGCAGTTCAAACTAAACTTCGAGAGCATAGATTCTGAATATGCATATCATGTGAGTATTCATGTTCGGCGCAGATTAAGTGAAGTAGATAATGTGCCTATTTCTTTTGTTTTTTCCTTAGAGGTGGCAGCCTATTTTAAGAAAACAATGAAAAAGCAGGCCCCAGACTATGATACGATAATAAACATGGCTCTTTACTACCTGCACAAAAAGGCTATTGTTGACCTAACCAACATCATCAATGGAATCTACAGGCTACGACACATCACTGAAACCATTCCTAATTCAGAAAAAACAGTTTTGACATATAAAAAATGAAATAAAATTGATAAATTCATATAAAGAAAAATGTAATCATTTTTTTTCTCTCCATAAATAAAAAAACACAAAGTAAAAATTATAATATGTTTTCAGTAACATCGCCATTAAATTGCTATAATAATAAATAAAAATGTGTTAAACACACGTTTAAAACAAGGATTAGATAAACGTAATTATAAATTTCTATATAACATCAGAATATCTTACTAACTTTTCAATTAAATAATGTAGTAAAAATACATATTATCTGTTGTAGATTACAAAAACTTAACTTTAAAAGGGCTTGGTGTTACAAAAGTGGAATAACTAAGCAAACGACAACATATTATTCACATAGTTATAGAAAACAAAACGCATATTACATGTTATTAAGTCACAACACAAAAAAAAATTACTATTTAAATCTGTAAGCACTATTTTTAATGGCTTGAGAACCTTAAATGACCTTAAGTTCTTTCCCGCATTACTCCGCACTTTTATCTATGTTTAACTACGTCTTTCTTAACTAAAATCGATACAATTTTTTTGCTGTTCTCCTAAAAAAAAATCTATTTTTCTATATATCTTCCGTCACAACCCTAAGTGCTATCTCCATTTTCGCACTATTATTAATTTTTTACCTTCTATTCAAACTCTTTAACGAGATAAAATTAGTATCAAATTGAAACCCAGTGTCAATGAACAGCTATTCAAATTTCTTATTGCAATTGATAAAACCAAGACACAAATAGAGCGTTACTATACATTGATGTTGGATGGGATGGAGATTTCCGCAGGTTTAACTTTTAGTGGTAACAAGGGCGACATTCATAAGTTTTTGATTTTGGATCTGGACGAGAACTTAAAATTACTGATCATGTATTAGTGTTCATGATATGTGGCTTATGTGCAAGGTGGAAACAATCCGTTGCTTTTTACTTTGCACATTATGCCACGAAGACATACATACAAATGTCATTCATCACTCAAGTCATAAAGCCCATTCACGAACAAACTGAATTCAAAGTTTTATCATATGCTCTGTGTACAAATTTACTTCATTTTACCCTGAAAGCAAACAATGCACGCACACATTTAAACCCAGAAGAAAAAAAATAGGATGAAAGTAAGGTACCCAGCACAGATCCTTGGCCGTTCCATCTCTGCAGTTATTAAATTGGAAAAAAATTGCGTAGCCCTAATAGGCCGAAGCGTTACAAGGGCACTGTTAAATTTCTTTTGTTCATAACTAACCTTTTCTACAGTTTAAGTGCTGTCCATAAATTTTGTAAGCCTTTAAAAATTCGCTTGAATACCACGTAAGTTTATCATGCTCTTTAGGCTGAGGCTACAATTTAACTTGCGGGGTGGCAGTTCATTAAAATTATTAACTACGTTAATCGACCTCCATGTGTGCAAGGATTAATAATAGCAATCCGCAATGTGCAAACACTATGGAACCGTCTTAAGGATATTGGCTTTAAATATATATCAAGATGCTTGAACCAAGACCCTTTAGAAAACTTATTTGGTGTCATTCTGCGATTAGGTAGTTTTAACCCATCCACTTTACACCTTGTTCTCGCCTGCACAAAAAACACTAGAATCCGACTCAAATTCATCTTAACCCATTACAACACAATCAACTTCCGCATCTAGATCACTTTCAGTTACAAATTCTAAGTTGTCATCTTCTTTCTCAAATAAAACTTCGTCTTTTCCTACTTAAATTCCTGGACCAGCAATTTGCAAATTATATACAGACTCAAATCCTATTATTGATAAATTACTGTGTGAATTATATCTTAGCCTGCCGATTAAATTGAAACACCATCACAAAACACGCAGAAATAAGAAATAATAAATTCATTACACAAATAGCAAAAGCGCAATTCATTAGACTTTTTACATATTATAAGAATTACACAAACATTTTTTAATGAATATAATAAAATTAATTTTCAACGTAAGAATTTAAGATATATTTTCACGCATGTTTATATAAACGGAGATAAACAACTTACATAATATTAAATCTTTATAAATATAATTCATTAAAAAGCAGAAAAGTAAAATATGAATAATTAAAAAATTGGCAGCCCGGGCCTGCGAAACCTTTTTTATAATCTACTTGCGTAGTTCTAGTATTTTCTAGTAAATTGTCACCGCAAACGTAAATATGCTTACATGTCCGTTACAATTATTCTTATAATTGTTTATTTTTAAGTTGAAAATACTTTGAAATAATTTTTTATGTCAAATACTTATTTTGTTTACTACATTATAATATAATTTACTGTTTGTTTAAACTAAGTACCTAATACGGTACATTTCAAATAGGAGGCTATATCGCTTCTTTCTAAATTCGCATTTTCTTCTAGTTCCACGCGAAAAAAAGCAAATTTACAGCTTAAAGTAACGATAGAAATACTTAAATGTTTACGTTTTGGAGTTTTTGCATCCATATCACGCTCATAGAAAATCAACTAATCAATTGTACAACCGATAAAATAATCCAAAGATAAAATAAAGACTTCTGTAGCTTCAACTTCGCTATCAGCCAAAATGGTTCACGATCCGGCGATAATAAAAAATGGAAATTGTGTTGTCATTATGGATCGTGGACTGCCACAGAGAAAGAGAGGATATGAGTTATTTTTTGTTCCACGAGAGAAAAAAGCGTCTTTAAGTACATTCTAAAGACCTGATAGTGAATGTACAGATGGAGAATACGAAGCATCGGCTAGTTGGTTCAATAAAATTAAGGTGCGACAATTATTGCGTAACACTAATCTCGTTGCAGAAGCTGCAATTGCCGACGCCGCCGCAGTAGAAATATATCCAGAAAATTTTCAGATTCAGTTGCTGATGAGGGATACAAATCTGAAGTCTTTGATGCAGACGAAACTTCCTGTTTTGGAAAAGAATATCAAACAAAACAGTTATATCTAAAATCGTCCATGGTTTTAAGGTAGTAAAGTATAGGGTTATAATTTGGCTCTGTTCTTATATATCTGGAGATTGTGTTATTCAGCCACTTATGCTTTACAGATCATAAAATTCAGCTGCTTTAAAAAATATTATACAAATGTTATATTTTGTGACTGGTTCCGGCATTGTTTTGTTTCTTAAGTTCTAGTTTTGGACAATGCACCAAGTTATCCTCTTGAGCTTGAAACTATGCATCCAAATATAAAAACGATATTTATATTTCTCAATTCAACAGTTTTACTCCAACAAATGGACCAAGGAATAATCCAGACCTTTCAGCTCTCTAACAAAGGACAAATCTTTTAAATTATACAAGATGTATGTATAATGTGATCATGATATGATTGTTTTGCAATGCTGAAAGAAATATAAAAAACAAAATGCATCACTAGCATAAAATAATCAGTGACAGAACGTAAGTTATACACATTGAATTTATGCTGGAAAAAACAATGGCTTATTCTGACTGTAGAAAACGATGAAGAATCTGTGTAAATTAAAAATTTACTGCAAACATTGCTGATATTGACCGAAATCGACTTAGAGGAAATTTTAAATCCAATGTTTATTGAAAAGAAGATTCAACAAGTACTGCAAAGGTGGCAACACTTTAAAAAATCTTTGTGAAAGTTTACAGATGGCAAATTAGCTTTGTTATTTTTTTATGAAAATAAATCCGTCTTATTTTTCAGAGGCAAATTGTTAATGGCACTGCTAAATATAAATCTAAATTGAACGAAAGAGCTTTAAAAAAGTTCTTTAAGATCCTTGACTAGCCTGGCGATAATAATTAATCAATATTTATAAAAATTTCATAAAATTGATTTTTTTAAATTTTTGATTTTATNATAAAATAATCCAAAGATAAAATAAAGACTTCTGTAGCTTCAACTTCGCTATCAGCCAAAATGGTTCACGATCCGGCGATAATAAAAAATGGAAATTGTGTTGTCATTATGGATCGTGGACTGCCACAGAGAAAGAGAGGATATGAGTTATTTTTTGTTCCACGAGAGAAAAAAGCGTCTTTAAGTACATTCTAAAGACCTGATAGTGAATGTACAGATGGAGAATACGAAGCATCGGCTAGTTGGTTCAATAAAATTAAGGTGCGACAATTATTGCGTAACACTAATCTCGTTGCAGAAGCTGCAATTGCCGACGCCGCCGCAGTAGAAATATATCCAGAAAATTTTCAGATTCAGTTGCTGATGAGGGATACAAATCTGAAGTCTTTGATGCAGACGAAACTTCCTGTTTTGGAAAAGAATATCAAACAAAACAGTTATATCTAAAATCGTCCATGGTTTTAAGGTAGTAAAGTATAGGGTTATAATTTGGCTCTGTTCTTATATATCTGGAGATTGTGTTATTCAGCCACTTATGCTTTACAGATCATAAAATTCAGCTGCTTTAAAAAATATTATACAAATGTTATATTTTGTGACTGGTTCCGGCATTGTTTTGTTTCTTAAGTTCTAGTTTTGGACAATGCACCAAGTTATCCTCTTGAGCTTGAAACTATGCATCCAAATATAAAAACGATATTTATATTTCTCAATTCAACAGTTTTACTCCAACAAATGGACCAAGGAATAATCCAGACCTTTCAGCTCTCTAACAAAGGACAAATCTTTTAAATTATACAAGATGTATGTATAATGTGATCATGATATGATTGTTTTGCAATGCTGAAAGAAATATAAAAAACAAAATGCATCACTAGCATAAAATAATCAGTGACAGAACTTAAGTTATACACATTGAATTTATGCTGGAAAAAACAATGGCTTATTCTGACTGTAGAAAACGATGAAGAATCTGTGTAAATTAAAAATTTACTGCAAACATTGCTGATATTGACCGAAATCGACTTAGACGAAATTTTAAATCCAATGTTTATTGAAAAGAAGATTCAACAAGTACTGCAAAGGTGGCAACACTTTAAAAAATCTTTGTGAAAGTTTACAGATGGCAAATTAGCTTTGTTATTTTTTTATGAAAATAAATCCGTCTTATTTTTCAGAGGCAAATTGTTAATGGCACTGCTAAATATAAATCTAAATTGAACGAAAGAGCTTTAAAAAAGTTCTTTAAGATCCTTGACTAGCCTGGCGATAATAATTAATCAATATTTATAAAAATTTCATAAAATTGATTTTTTTAAATTTTTGATTTTATTTTGGCACTTAGAAACGTATCCATTATAGTCCAATAAAAATAACCATTTGATATTCACGAAATATTTACGGAACACATACTCCGCGAATAAGAAGCTTTTAGTTAGCGTTTTGTGTATTGATTTATTTTTATTTCAATTTAAGTTAAAACACCAAATTTAACTATAGCACCCTATGAACATATGCTGCCAGAAAGAGTAACGGCAGCGTGAGAGATCTTCGTTTTTGTTCTTATATCGGTTTTCTCTGGCGAATGTCTCCACGAGCGTATTGCTACTCACTGGTTTGCTCACCAAACTAAATATCACTGCCTCATTCTCGGGAACCCGTTTGGGATAATTTTTCCAAGTCCATGACGTTCTAAAGGTTTCATATAATGCCATAAGCGTGAACAGAAGAGAGAAAGTAAAACTACTGGCGCTGTTAAAAAAAACAGTGATTCTTTTCCGAATACTAAAGAGTCATGTCTAGATTCTTACTGACGCCAGAATATAAAGTTCTAACCATTAAGTCTGTGAGCATTGTTGAGAGATTACGCGGTAGATTTTTCAGCAGAGATATGTCAAATCCATCCGACCAGTGAGTAATACAGAAAGTTTACGATAGAAAGCTATCACTAGGACCAAACGTACTCAAGATTTAAACAAATCTTAAAGCGTACGATTCGAAAAAAAAAGTGAAAATAATTGCTGGTCGCTGCTACGTGCTTGTTTCTCTGCGCTTAAATGACGATGGCGTTGGAAGATTTTTAGAGCAAAATGAACAGATGTGATGAACATATATTAACTAAACAGCAATAAAAATAAGTTAAAAGCTCATATACAGCCAAACAATCAGCATAAGAAGAAGAGAATTTGTAGCATAAATATTTTCCTATTTTACTTTTATCAATGTCATGACAAACCTTGACAGGTTACAAGCTGATGGAACATCTGACTGAAAATTGATGAGTAACCTATTCGACTTCTTTAATTCTGTTCTCTCTTAAATAAAATATGATTATTTTTCAACGTTGGAAATGTTTCCTATATGCTCTTAGAGTCTAGAAAATATGTTTATTATTGCGCGGATGCTACAAAAGACCATCTACCTCACAAATCGTGAGCACCTTCAAAACAGTTATCTTAAATAATAGCTTTATATGCAGCTCAATCGCAAATTGTGAAGATGATGGCGAGTACTTGCTAATATCGTATGATATTTTTCTTGCAGATATCAATAAACTACCTCAAAATACTACCATACGTGTTCTTGAAAAACCCGGTGTCTCTACAAAATGCTCAATTTACAGTAAGATATTTAGCTAATGTAACATCAATAAAACTGCGTATGCAGCTGGCTTTATACACAACATTAGTTTAGTTTAGAATATAAGAAAATTATTCATAAAAGTAGGTTTTTTAGAAAAGACTAATTTTTCCTACAAACACACAATAAAATCACAAAAAACACAACAATTACAAAAACATAATCAAATATAAATTCATACATAGCTAAATAAAAAAAAATATATAGAAGCAACCAATTTAGATGTAAGGCCAAAATAAGGGCAGGAAATCTAGGACTAAGTTAGAGTAAGTAAACACATGTAATTTAATATGTACCTATAACATATAGTTAATAAAGAAATTATCTAATTCAATTCAATTCAATTATGCTAATTGTTTGGTTGTATAAAAGCTTATGTTACATTCGTCGCCTTTAATTTATTTCTATTGCTGCTTAGTTTATATATATTTTCAGAACATCTGTTCAATTTTCTCTAATAATCATTCAACGCCATCATCATTTCTGCGCAAAGAAACTAGCACGTAGTAGCGACCAGCAATTATTTTGACTTTTTCTTTGACTCGTACGCTTAAAGATTGGTTTGAGTTGTGAGTAAGTTTGGTTCTAGTAGTAGCTTTCCGGGTTCTACTCTTATGGTTGACTTTCTAACTTACTCGCTGGGCCAATGGGTTTGATAAATATCAGCTGAAAAATCCACCGCGTATTTCCTTAACAATGCCGCAGCATGTTCTTTGTAAAATCATATCGTTGAAGGGCACTCTTCGCTGTTTCACTTTAAAGCGGTGTCGATTATAAATTGACGGTGATTAATAATACAATGATAATGATGTAAATTATTGGTATAGTTAGAATCTTCCAACATGTTTTAAAAAAGTGAAGTAAACCATTTTTGTGGTTTACAGAGCAGGTTTTATGTTTATTGACTCACAGACCTAATGATCTGGCCTATATATTGCGGCGTCAGTAATAATCTAGACATGGCTTCTTAGTAGGCAGAAAAAAAAATCACTGCTTACTCTAACTGCGCTAGAAGATTTATTTGCTCTCTTCTGCTGGCGCTCATGGTATGAGATGAAACCTTTAGAACGTCATAGACTTGGAAAAATTAGCCCAAACGGGTTCCTTAGAATGAGGCAGCGACATTTAGTTTGGTGAGCAAACCAGTGACTAGCAAAACGCTCGTGGAGACAGTTGCTAGAAAAAACCGTTATAAGACCAAAAGCGGAGATCTCTTACGCTGCCGTTACTCGTCCCGGATTCCATACGTCTCGCAGTATTTATTTATAGAGCTCTTTAATTAAATTTGGTGTTTTAGCTTAAATTAAAATTAAAAATAAATAAATAGACTAAACGCTTAGTGTGGAATAAAATATATCAGTTAAGCAGACCTGAAGTCACAAAAGCTTTGGTAAGCTAGCATCGGTAGAAAAAACAAAAGAAAAAAATAAGTAAATAGATAAAACTCACAATCTGCTTCTTTAAATAAATAACTATCCTACATAGTAATATATATAATTATTATTATTATAGGACTATAAAAGATACGTTCCTAGATCCCACAATATAAATAAAAAATTAAAAAAAAAATCAATTTAAAGAAATTTTTTTACAATATTGATTATTTATTATCGCTAGGCTAGTCGAAGATCTTAAAAAACTTTTTTAGATTTTTTTTTTTTTTTTTTTAAAATCAGATTAATATTCAACAGTGCTATTAACAATTTGCCTTTTAAAAATAAGACTTCCGTCCATAGACGGATTAATTTTCATAAAAAAATAACAAAGCTAATTTTCCATCTGTAAACTTTTACTCAGATTTTTTAAAGCAATGCCACCTTTGCAGTACTTGTTGAATCCCCTTTTCAATGAACAGTGGCTTTAACATTTAACATTTCGTCTATGTCGATATCAGTCAATATCAGCAATGTTTGCAGTAAGGTTTTAACTTGCACAGATTCTTCATCGGTTTCTACAGTCAGAATAAGAATAGTACTCTTTTAAAAAGTTTTATTGGCATAATGTTTAATTAAAATTTCATTGAAAGTTTTTATTTTCAAACGGCTACGTATATATATATATATATATA
>NEEE01002021.1:0-19813 GCA_002278615.1 Pogonus chalceus
TCTTACTAGTTAACACATTTGCTAAGATATTCATATATTATTTATAATTAACAAAAGTTTTCAAGCAATCACAAAATATAATAATTAACTAGAATATTTTTTAACTTTTTTTTTTATAACTTTTAATTTATAAAATAAATTGAAATTGTTGCTTAGGTCATGAATAATATGAAATTGAGTAAATCAGTTTTTAAAACTGAAAGAATTACAAAAATTATTAGTTTTTGTTTTTTAAGATAAATAAAATTAGTATTTATCATTTTTTTTATGCGCATATTAATTAAAATTACTAATAATAAACACACAATACTTAATTAATCTTTATTGCGATTTAAGCGCTTAAATCATTATTGTATCTAATAATCCTTTAAAGTCAAAATTGTAATAAAGATTAATTAAATATATTGTAAAACAAAGCGGTCATATTATTTTGTTGTATCACCGTGTTTTACTAAGAACTAACCAAAAATTTTAACAATTTATAAGTAAAGCAGCATTTTAATTATCTTCAAAACCTAATTGCCTTTTTACTATGTACTGTTTTAAGTTATTATGTTACTCGTTGAAGTATATATTAATAATATATCTGAAAACAGTCAAGAAATATTTTATTTATTTTTTGTAGAATAACTAGAATGTAACCTCAACAATGATATATTGCTGGCCGTTACGAAATTTAGATTAATATGTCTGCTACGCTAGCTACACAAGATTATCACATGACTTTTGTACCTGAAACCATACAACATAAATAAATCAAGTAAATTTACTAGTATTATTAATTGCACACGTATCTATACAGAATATGTTTTCTTTTGTATTAAAAGTTGTTCAAAAAACAAAAACGATTTGTTGTGTAAAGTACCGGCAAGTCTGAAAAATAAATTTTCAATTTTTGTAATGAAAAGAACGCGGCTAACGCAATTATTTCAAAGCATCTTGCGATGAAAGATGAAAGCAAGAAATCTGGTACGTCTTAAAAGAGTAATTACACATTTTTAAGAAGGGTTTTCTTCACTTTTCGGCTTGTACACTTTGAAAAAGCTCTTCATAACTTATGTATGATACAAGCGAAATATCTACTACGCAATGTTTTATTACTCTCATATCTGTCATCAAAAGATATATTATCTTAACCTGATACTAAAATACTGAATATTTATTTAAATAAAACATGTTAAAACATAAATATATCACTAGAAATCTCAATTTAATATTAAATATTTGTATGTACTTTAATAATATATAATAATTATTTTAAATGCATTTTCTGTGTTTAGTGCATTTATGCATATATAAGATTTATAATGTAATAAATTCATAAGCTGAATCTGATAGAATTAAAACTTAATTAAACATATGGCGTTATCATGTACTTGTCATAAAATAAGATAATATTTACAAAACATATGTGGTGTTAAACTAACTTATAATGTCCATTATTCTATGATACTAAATATAATAAATACATAAATATATCTTTCAATAAATTATTGCTTTAAAAACATTTTTAAAATAATCCAAATAAATTATTGCTGCACTAAAAAAAACTATTTTAAATTACAAAATATATTTGTTAAACAACTGCTGTAAATTTTCGGAATTAATGCATTTTTTTCCGGTAACTATTACTATTTGTCAAAATTATTTTGTATTCAGTGGTTCGCTTCTACATTAAACTCGAGTTTGCTATTTACAGCGTTAGAGGTTTCGTGAATAAATATTTGAATTTAATTCTAATTGTTTAGTCAGTACGTGTTTCTTAGTATTCAAACAATTTAATTATACTTGAGCTATTAAGAGACTCAAGTGAAACTTTTGGAACAGTTTTGGCTTTATCGTTATTATTTTCAGTGTTAAATACTGTCTTAGAAATTACTGATTTATTTATTTTCTTAAATATAGTTATAATTGTTTAATTAGGATAAATATTTATTGTTATTTGTTCTTAAATTTTTATTAAAAAATACTGAATTCAGAACGTAAAATAACTGAAAATAAGTTGAAAGAATAAAAAGTGACACTTTGACCAAATCTAATCTAGACAATCATATATTTTTCTCCATTAAATAATTTTCAAGAAAGCGTCAATAAAATGTCTGTTAAAAGTTTCTTATGGAACAAAATAAAATTGAGGTCATTCAATTTTTGTTTTATACTGCAACAAATAAACGTTTTTATATTTATATTTTTTGAAATCGTATCTAGAAAATAATTATGATTATGTATTCAAAAGTCTTTGTTTAGAAAGTAGGGTTAAAAACAATTCTCCAAAATATTAATATAATTGTTTGCTAATAAAAATATATGATATTTAATTTACACTTGCAATATAAACAAAGGATCTATTTTAAGTTTAAGCTAAAATAAAGCAGTAATATATATATATGAATAAATGAAACAAAAACAAGTATTTGGCATCTTTATCTTACGAACAAAACTAGATAACCTATCTATTTTTATCTATTACGTTACGCTTTTACTAAAGTAATATTATTTCTTCTAGTAATTGAGATTTTATTTAACAGTTCTAACCCATAAATCTGCAAATACAAATTCAAATGAATTTTAAATGGACTAACTATAAATTTTACTTGACAAATTAGGCAAAATAAAATAAAAAACAATAACTATAATATTAATTTAAAATTGAATATCCGAAGATTAAAAGATTGATTCTAAAAAATAAAAATAAAATTAAGTCAATCAAAAGTATACCAAAAATTATTTTTCAAGATCTACAACAATAAACAATTGAAATTTCTTAAAACAAAAGAAGATTAACAAATATATATTAAACAAATTTTCATTCCAACAAAAATAGAACTTAATAAGCAATTTGTTTCGAAAACAATTAACTTAAAGCCTTTCAAAGAATTAGAACAGAATAATGAAAAAGAAAAAAATACAAAGTCAACCTATTTAACGACCAATTCTAAAATCTACACCGACTGTAAATTCAAAGAGTAACAGTCAAGCAATATAATTAATTTAAGCAATTTAAATTACACACAAATATATGTATGAACTTGTCTTGTAAGCCAATTTAAAAATAGCGTGTTTCCCACTTATAACAGTCTGCGATGACAGATTGTTTAAACAAGCAATGCAAATGAGTGTGTAAAGATTAAAGTAGGCGACGAGCCCTAAGCAAATGAAATATCTGTTGTCTGAGAGTGCGTTGTAATTAAGTTGTTTTACCAAGAGTGAATACCCTGTTCTATTATCATCACCGCGTCGACTAACCGCGATATTTTGACGCTACGCCGCGCAGTTACGATTCGCCGTCGTCAGAGTCGCATCCACCATTTTACGCGTTATTTAACACATTACACAGACATTTTTAATTTAAACATTTTCAACTAAAAAACTTGTGTTTTATTTTTAATTTTTTTATACTCATTTAAAAATGAATTTAAAATAATTGTAGTTTTTTAAAAATGATAATTATAAATTTTTAAATACAGTCCTGTACGTCTGTACCTTGTGACCGAGCTTTTATCAGCATCGATCCTAAAGCTGACAACGACAATATCAAATACAGTTTAAGCCTTAAGCTGCTTTAATAAAGTTCAATATCTGTTTTACATGTTTTACAATATATTACATATGTATATATCAAAGACTACAATTTTAAACTTTAATAAATAGCAAGCCGTTTTTAAAAATAACTTTTATCTGCAATAAAATTTATTTTTCATAGTACATACTATAAAAATAATTACAATATTTAATATTTATTTACATAATTAAAAATACTTTAAGACAACAAAGTAAATTTGATATTAAATATTCTAAACATTTTTTCATCAGGTTTATAATTAAACAAAAACATAATGAAACCTTTTTTACACCTAAAAAAAAATTTACATATCTTAATAATCTGAAAAGGTTTCATGGTTTTTATAATAAATTTGCGTAGCAATTTTTTGCATTTTTAATTTTTTTATTAAAGCTGCACTTTTACTATAACGTATAATATTTATTTTTTATTTTAAAGAAAATTATCTAAAGCTAATAAACTTATTAAATGCTTCATTGTTTCCAGCAGTTTTCATTAGATGTTTATGATTGACAATAAAGTCATTATATGTAGTTTCTGTCATAAATTTTCATGATATGACAATACTGAAAATTAAAAGCATTTTATATGTTTTCAATAGATCCTTTATTCAAATGAAAAGTAGTATTTTATGTCGTTTTAAATAAACAGTATATTTTAATATTTAGTTAATAATATAACATGAAATTTTACTTCAGCAGTAAATAGACAATATTTTACTTCCATGTTCTTCAGATTTTTATTCACTCAGTGACTCATATAATGAAAATAACACATAGAAAGAGAAAAACTTAGAAGGAGAGTGCGATGAAGAACAATATAGCAACGATAATGATATTTTATTTGTATTTTACTCAAAGATAACGTTTTATAAATTTAATTAAAAGAAATATATCTAAAAAAATTTAACAATTTGATTTTTTATATTTTTTTGTATCAGAAAGTGTTAAATTATTTATAAATTGTACAATTTTTATAAATTTTTTAAATAAGATTAAAAATTTCTTCGTTATTTAACGAAAGGAATCCGATCTTGCGCATACCTTATCTTATTGTCAAATTATTTCAAGAATATTATTTTCGCATCCAATCCTTTTAACTATTTTGTAATATTAAAGATAACCTTACTTTTTTAATACTTAAGATGAAATATATTAATGATGGTATGTCACAATGTATAAATTTATTTAATAAAACGATACCAAAACTAATTTATTTATGTATTTCAATTAAATATCTAGTGTTATATCAGTTTATATTAATTTAATAACAAAAATGGAATTTCTGGTAAATCTTTACATGAAATTTACATCAATTACAAAACATGAATGCATATAACATGTTAGATAATCAGTTCCTGTGCATGTATTTCCTTCCTAGAATATCACTATTGCTTTAAGCGTAATTACTTCGTCGTAAGTATAGTTGAAACCATTTAAATATAATAAATAGGTCAGCTGGTATGATATTACGTCTTAAATTTAGTTTTATTTAATTTGATTCTAAAATCCATTTCAATTTCATAATCGGAAATATTAAAAAACTTTTTCGAGTTTGTCATTCATAATATCATGTTTATCTAAGCAGATGTTAAATTTTAGGCTTCGGATAAAAAAATCGCTTATAACGACGAAATATGTAAATAACAAAAATGGTTGTAATAGCCGATGGTCGTTAAATTAATGTTACGAAATTAAAATTCGTTTCATTTTCGGTAAATGTATAAAAGATTATCTTAGTTTTATTTTATCTCTATTGTTGTTTTCATTGTTAAACAAAACAAAACAAAATTTTATAACTTTTCTTCTAACATTTTCATTATTATGGAAACAATATTGTAAAACATTTTTTGTTTTTAAAGCTCCAGCTTCTATAGTGAAACTATATTGATAAAAATTTAACAGTAGTGCTTCAGTCTTTTCTACACGATACTTATAAAAATTTAGTCGTAAAAAAAGCTTTATTTAAGAAATGTAATATTATAACTTTACTACAAAATAAGCAATAATAAAAAGTTGAATTCAGTAGCAATAAAAAAAAAAATCGACGTTATAAACGATAAACTGATGTCGTTTTATCCGGTACAATTTTTATGTTTTTGTGTGAGGCTGTGTATAATCTATTCTTATGAATACTTTTTTTAAATTTTCAAACGAGAACTTTTTTTAAAGTTGAGTTTTATTAACAAGCAATTCTTCGAAGCTAGTAATTTTATATTTATTAATACCATTATACTTTATTTAAGAAGAATGCATAGTAAAATAACTGGAACAATAGTACAAAGTGTTCCAAAAGGGTCGGGGTATTTCCGAAGTTTGGAAACCTCTCGAAAATTTCAATTACAAAATTAAATCTTTGAAGATGGTCTGAATTTTGTAAGATTTAAGATGCAAACCCTTCCTTATAATTCTTTGTAAAGACAATTTTCGAATATTTAATTCTTAATCCTTTTGGGACACCTATATTTAATAAGTCTCCTTATTCTATATCAAATATTTATCAATGAATTCCATATCAAAACATATAATTGGTATACTAAATATTTTCTGTTTGCAATCAATAATAACTAAATTAATCAATATAAACTGAATTAATAAGATTACTTGCATTTCAATAAATAATATCATAAACAAACAAAAGGTGAAATGACTTGAACTATACATAAAAGCACAATGCGGTTGAATCATATAGAAACATATTCTAAACACGATTATACTGGTTATAGACGTATATTGTTTTATAAACAAAACAACAATGTTGGTAATTAAATCAAGCAGATATTTTAGACTTGACTTGTGTTCTATGCACAAGCCGAACGGGCTTCTAAAAGTTATGTTTAACTTTCTAGTGGTAATTTCTCCTTTAAAATATATGTATTTATCTAATCTTAATGACTTTGTAGCTTCAGCTCAAAGCATGCTAATTACTTTGTTGAAAATTCTAATTATTACCGTTTGCCCTTTTATAATTGTACTTTTACATTGATATCGACGTTTTAATAATACTTACTTCATTTGCGTTGTATTAATTTAATTAAATTTATTGTTTATACTATTACATGTCATTATGTAATTAGTTAATTAAATAATTTATATGTTTGGAATTATATTTAATTCACTTAGTGACATATAAAAATAAATTATTCATTTTGAATTAAAATACTATATNTATTTTATGATATAAACTATCGGCATAAATATTTATTGTGATTTAAAATTCAGAAATCTTCCCCGAGATCTATTGAAATTGATATATAATAATTGTTATTCAAGAACTATGAAAATTCAAGGGAATCTATAAAAATTTGCCGGTTCAATGCGTATCAATAAGTTTGTTTTATCTTAATAAAACAGCAAAAAACTTTTATAATAAAAAGTTTTAAAACTATAATTTGCATTGGAATCTTTGCAATTGAATATTATTAAAGAAAAAAATTGTGTGTGGAATATGTATTTCAAGCTCTGTTATTTTGTTTATTAATTATTATAGGATAATTTATTGTTGTCGAAATAATAAATTATATTTAAGGGGGGATCTCACCCTGACAGCTCTAAAGAACAGCGATAATTATTAAATAATGATAAAATCATTTGGGACGTTTTACTATATTATTGTACGTATTTTATTTATTATTAGAAATTTGTTTGAAGTAAAAATATTAATATTTGAAGCCGTGGTAGCCTTCGGCGTCATTCTCGTCTAAAAAAAAGGCACCTCCATGGTTGCCAGTCGCCAATAGTCTTTAAAGAAGGTAGAACAATATTTTTTCGTACTGTAGCTAACGTTTTCTACGGCCTTAACAATTNCCTTTAATAAATCCAAGTAAATAGTCTATAAATTTTTTAGTTTAACTTAAAATGATGTAGAATTTTTATTTATTTAAATAATTATATTATTTATATTATTAGGTCCTTTTATTTTTTTACAACAGCAAATATCTCATAGCAAAATAATTTAAGAAAACATTGATAAATAATTTCATAGTTGTTCTTCGTAATTTCTGCTTCTTATTTTGACATTATAAGAAAAGTAAAGTAAATTAATTATTTTAAAGAATTATTTCATTTACTTTCTCCAAATTAATAATAAATAAATATTTTTATCGTCAATAAATAAACAATGTACGACGCTGAAACTAGTTCATTCTTGATATGAATTATTTTGCCTAAGATATTGACGAAAAATTGAGAGAATAGTAAATATATTTTACTTAATTAACAATACTTAATTAAACAGGAAGATAATGATGTTTAATAATTATTTGCTGTGTTACATGAAGTATGAGATATAAATAAATATTAATAATGATTTTAACAATGAATGTATTAAAGAATAAAAGAAAAAACATATATTTTTTTAAAACTTTTTTCGTATTATATTGTTGACTAAATTAAATTGCTATACAACAGAACAAAAAAAATTAATCTATCATAAAAGTTTTATATACATATGAAATATGAAAGCTTACACTCTTTTTTAATTAATTTTATTTTTAATTGATCTCTGCTAAATATCCGCTTACAAGCATATAAACTTCTGTTATAAATCATATTTTATATAGGTCAGGACGGAGACCTCTCCAAAACTACAAATAATATAAATCCTATAGTTTTTCATTCGTGAATCTTAGTACTTTTACATGATGACATACAAAAAATATGAGTATAGTTTCAGTAGGTAGCTTTTCTAGTTGGATCAAGTTAGAAATGAAATATGAGTATAAAAACATAGCCATATAAACAAAGTGTTGTATATCTATTTTTCATAGGGGCTTACATGAGATATTTTAATTTTTAAAATTGAACATGCAATAAAAAAATCTTCACACATTTATCTTTGTAAATTATCTTGTGTTTTATCTTTTAATATTTTATTTCGCATACGATGCACACGGAAAAACATTTTCCATTTTTAAACTTCATTAAAAAACGACACTCAATTAGTCATACTTGTTCAGGGATTAGAGTTATACAGAGGGAATAAGAATTGTTAATTACTGTTATTTTGTTAATTAATTCAATTTATATATTTTTATCCCTTTTGAAGATAACTTTATTATATTATATTATTTTGTTTTTTACTGTTGATCATTTAAGAACGAATGAAAGGTTTATAAACGATGTGGGTTATATTTCTTATAGAGTTATGATTAATCGGTGTTAACTGACATCAATCAATAATAGCAAAATCTATATTTTATTGAACAATGACACCGCTATTAACTGTTTACAATTTCTACAATATTAATAATTTTTATGTAATGTATTACGTAAATGTAAAGCAAAAAGAATATTAAAACCATTTCATTTATTACAAATATCAATAAAATAATAAAATAAAGTTTGATAAACTATCTTATATTCGTCATTTCATGATTAATAATTAAATGTTTACATTATTAAGTTTAAAAAAAAAACCGCTATTTATATTTATATAAAGATTAAGTTATTTTTAATTTCTAAGACATAAAACTTGTAGAAAAAATTCCATTTTTTTCATTACGAGAATGCATTTTAAGATAAATATATTCTGCAATGAGTTTAGAATAACCATTCCAAACATGTTGCAGATTATACTTCCTCCAATATTATAAATTTAAATGAATTAAAAAAAAATTTCACAGATATATTTAAATAACTAATACATGTCGTGATATAAGGTAATATAAACTTCATATTACCTTATTAAACACTAGTGTAGGAATAACACCTCACAGTTGCGTAGAATTAGCCATTCCATGATTGAAAATCATACAAGATTGGTATGAATTCTGTAATATAGGCTATCCCAAAAGGGTCTTTACAAAGAATTATAAGGAAGAGTTTGCATCTTGAATCTTTCAAAACTCAGCTAGCGCAAGAATTAAAACCAGCAGACCATCTTCCACGATTAAATTTTGAGATTGAAATATTCGAGAGGTTTCCAAACTTCCGAAATACCCCGACCCTTTTGGGACACTTTGTAGTATTAGAGAAAGTATTTTCTATATCTATTTCTTAAGATATTTGATTTTTCATCGCTTTTGAAGAGTCTTGCATCTTTAATTATAAATATTTTCTTAATTTATTTAAATTATTAATAATATTTGAATTATAAATTTTATGACTTCAAAAAATTAACAAAGTTAGAGCTTGCAGTAAAAAAAATATTTAATTAACCCACTTTTGTCAACAGTATTTTCTTCTATTGTTTAAGAACTTAAGATCTTAAGATTAAATCATAGTTAAATTTACAAATTATGAAGCTTATTTAATTGTTTATTTTTTTATTAGTTCATATTTAAAAGTTTTTATTTCAAACATCTCTAAAATAATAAAAAAAACTTAAATACAAATGTATTCAATACGATAAAATCATTGTTCAAGTTATAATTAAATAATTATTAATTTTTAATTATTTTGATTACTAATAAGCATAATAAAATATCTCCTATCCACTGATTTAAATACAAATTGATACAATACAATAGAATGAAATCCATTATTAATTCTGAATAATATTTTTCTATTCAAATGACTAATATAAAAAACATATAATTAACATTAAAATGTAAATGTATTAGTTAATATACATATATGCATAAATATATTGGTGGAGTATTTGTTAAAGCGTAATATGAACAATGCAGTGTAGCTTCAATACAAAAATAGTTCATCTATTTACGTTGGTAACCAGTATGAAATAAACAATATGCTGTACTTCCTTTGTTGTTTCATCAAAGAACATTGATTTATTATTCTGCTTTATTTTTTTCATTTGTTTTGTATTTGATTTTGCAGTCATGTATTTATTTATGAGATATTGTCTTGGATTATCATTTAATTTTTTAAGCATATTAATGTTTTAGGACCAAATTTTAAATTAAAACAATACTGAATATAAAAATATACTCTATTAAATATATTGTGCCATTTCTTTAACTGAAGCTTCTACTAATTGTAAGTAAAGTTTTATAAAAGTTTAAGGTTATAGAACATATTTTTACTTTGTGTAATTGAGGTTAAGATTTTTAAGCCGAACAATGATACAAAATTAGCAAGTAAATACAAGCTAATGTGTATATGTATATAAAAAAGGAGAAACCTAAACAAAAAACTAAATAAAAGTAATAGCGTTGTGTAAACTTCATTTCATTAATCGTTAAGCCAATAATAGTAGAACTTTTTTCAATATGAAAGAAAATAATGTCGCAATAGCAAAAAAGTACAAAGAGAAGCAATAAAAAAACTTACAAAACAACACTGGTAATATAGCAAAGGTGAAGTTTTTGTTTAGTTTCTCTGTTAATTTAATGCTGTTGTGCTACACTGCCTTTCAATCTTCCACGACTCACATAATCTCATAATCTGATATGATCTGTTTGCAAATCTAATTTTAGCTTAAGAACTTTGTTTATATTTTATACAATATATACATAATGAATTTCATTTAAATATATGCTTGCGCAATTATAAATATTGAACTTGTTTAATGCAGTTATTGTTCATTAAAATCTTATTTTATTATTTTTACTAAAACTCATTTATTGCAATATAATATTAATTTAATACATTTATAATTCCTTAAATAAATTATTTACTGCATTAAGTATAAAATGATAAATTTTGCAATTTAATATAAAAAGAAATTTTGGCTTGAAATAATATGTGCAGAGCAGAAAATAAATAAATTAATAAATATACTCGTATTTCGATTTATAGATAATATAGAAATATTTCCAATAAAATATATAACTTAGAGAAAAATATATACATTTATCTCAATAAACAATAATAATGTATAAAGTTAAGGTACACAAAATTTATTTCGAAATTGTGTTTAAGGAATAACAGCACATTGGCACACGATAATTTCTAGTTTACATAATAGTTTTATGAGTAATTTAAAGTAATAACTAATATAAAAAATTAACTTGATAGAGATATGAACCAGTAAGTATAAGATTCTGTTTTGAAAATCCTTGCTGAAAGTGTACGTATTTTCTCTGTCAAGTATAGTGTAAAAAATTAAAAAATGTTTTTTTCTTATTTAGAAAGGTAAAAAGTGAGGTTTAAAGTAAGAAAAAAAAATTTAATTTGTTTGTAAGAATAACTGTAATTTTATGAATTTATATAAAAAAAAATTATTAATTTTTTATTGCTTTAAAAAATGCAGAAAAATTCAACGATTAATTTGATGTATAACTTATATTTGTTTGATACCGGGAACAGGGTGAAATTTGATCAAACAGTTTTTATGTTTTAAAAATTACAGGTTCAATGACCTCCATTACATACATTTGCCTACTGTAGATAAGTGCCGTGCGTTGCGGTTGGACGTTCGTAACTCAAGTATCTACGTGCGCGCGCAATCATTCGTTACGCCTTAGCTCAGCAGTGAAATACATAAGTAATAAGAATTATATATTTGCTTATGTATAAGTATCTTTAATAATATTAATAATTTTTTTTTTGTAAAAAGTATCTCCAAATTTTATCGAAATATACATAGTAGTTTTATGAATAATTTTAAATAATAACGAATAAAAAAAATTGAAAATGAAAGAGATATGAGCCAATAAGTAGAACTCTCTTTTGAAAATACTTATTTTCTTGGTCAGGCATTGTTTAAAAAATAAATAACTTTTTTTTATTTACAAAGGTAATAGCTAAGATGTGTCGTAATGAAAAAAAAATTATCTTGAACGCCAAGTAATGTTCAAAATTGAATTAAAATATGTAAATAGGTGTAAAAAACAATCAATTTGTTTGTTTCTAATATTTGTAAGATATGTTCTTATACTTAAAAGCGGCAAGCTTACTTACTTAGAAAATCGAACATTAAGCTTTTAAAAATTATTTATACTGTATTCATGATTAAAATTAATTGAAAACACGAGCTCATAAGACGTATTGGTGTTTTTAAATAGTCTAGTTACCTAACTACTTACTTTATTTATTAAATTAAATATAATAATTTCAAATAAATTGTAATTTGTACTTGGTAAAACATATTGTCGCTAAGTAATATCGAACATTTAGAAGATATATTTTAAATGATGCTAATTGCAAGATCTTAATTTATTTTTTAACATATCCAAGTGTTTTTTAAGAAAATTAAATGAATAAAAGTTTGTTAAAAGTCAACAAGACATATGAATAAAAATATAAATAAAAGCGGTTTATTTTATCAGCCCAAAACTGTACGTAGTGTGAAAGGCTTTGAAATATTCGAAATCTAATAAAAGGAATTTCATCACAGACAGACAGGGTAGAAAAAAGAGCCGTGGCCGTTTCAATCTAAGGACATCAGTAAACACATTTCTTCATTTTAAATCTCAGTCAGTATAAAATTCAGCGCCAGACAAAATTGGTTAGCTGTCATTGTCGATAAGAAAAATGGCCAATTACTTTTTAAGTTCACTCAAAAAGCCGCAGTTACTATTAACAACCATCAATCACCAGGTTAGTTTGAGCGTTAACTCGCTTCAAATCAATAGCGCATTTCATTTACTTGCTCTATAACGTTACGGTCAATTTGTCTGATGTTATTTTAAATTTTATGTTTATATGTTGTTTATTTATGACAGTTTAATATGTTGCAATGTAATATAGTGTTTGATCAATGTAATTAATCACTTACTAAATAGACATTGAGTAAATACAACGACGGATGAATAATGACTCCCGGTTAAACTACAAGTTTTAGTTTGTTACTTAATTGTACATATTTTATATGTTTCAACTACCGAAGTTACATTTTGAGATACAGGAAACTAGTTCCAACTACTGTAATAATAATTTATTTATGAAAAATTCGTTTTATTAATTTTGTAACATATCTATCTTAGTATAGCACATAGATAGAAAACTAAGGTCTTCAGTTTTAATATATAAAAACTTCTAAAGATATAAATAACGGGTGTCAATTTTGTTGTTATATAAGAAATTCAATGATAAAATTTTTATACAAATATTATAAATACAAAAGTTGTTCAGAATTAAAATGTACATTCAATAAGCCTCTTTTTAATAATATACGACGATTCGATTCAGTCATGAGATACAGAAAAAGAAATCTTCCATCTTTAAGCAGTTATATATATATATATATATTAGTGCTGTCAAAAACCATCGAAACTTGTAACCGGTTAACCGTTAACGCAAACCGCGGTTAACAGATTATTCTGTTAACCGGAAAAACCCACAAAAAATTGTTATTCGATCTTACTACTTATCCTCAAAGCCGGTTAACCAAAGAAATATCATTAGAAAAACCTAAAATGAACCTTCCTTAACATTTATATGTATTTGAAAAATATATTATTTTTTTTATTTTTCAAATTTTAAGGTAAAACAAATATTCAATCAATCAAAATTTCAACGATATTTTTCTCATGTCCCTGTACAGGAAATGTTTTTATTCTATTTGCTCTTAAAATAACATATTTAAAGATTTGTCTAATTTTTATTATGAATTATTGGTAAACCGGTTTCTTATTTATTAAAAACCTCTGAAACCAATAAATCAGTAAATGGGTTAACCGGTTAACCGAATATTTTATTAAATGAATTCACCTAAATGTAAATTTTTTATTACCGAAATGAAAAATTATGGATGAACTTTGTCAAAGCTAAATAATTTTAAAATATAAATGTTGTTTTTTGTTGTTTTCGTTTAATTAATCCGTTTTTGTAAAAACATAGCATGTTATTCCAACTTGTTTATGCCAGTTTATTATTGAACATTTCATATTGTATCTCATTATAAAATATTAAATATTATTGTTGATTAAAAACATTTCCCAATTAACGCTATTAAAAAATTTATTTCTCAGTTATATATTCCTGCAAACTTGGTAAGAAAATTTTATTTGATATTTTAATTTAGATATTAATAAATCAAACAGGTTAATATATATTGATTATAAGTATACATATAAATTAACTGTTAGTTCGTATAAAATAAAATATAAGTACTAGGTATGAAAAATCTACAAAATACCAAAACTTGTTTCTTCTTGTTACTGTATTTCGCGACATCTTACATTATCCTTGTTACATAATAGTCAAGATACAAACCATATTTAAAAATCCGTATTACAATTTTAAGCAATTTATTTGATAATTAAAAAAAATATAATTGTTTATAATATAAGCACTATTAAAAAACTTATAAAGTATATATAAAAAAATATTAATAAAGTTAGTTCAGCTTTTGAACGCTAGAGATCACCAGCAGCGACAACGCTACGTACTTGTTTCAGCAGGAACGATATTGAACTAGCAGGCGTCCATGAAACTTTGTTATTGTACTATAATTAACATGTTTATATGCACATTTAAGTTTCACTCATCTCTCTAAAATTTTACGTCATTTTACGTTTTACGATTAGTGCTTTACAGGAAAAGTTACTATAAATTTGACACATTAAATATAAAATTTGTTTTATTTGTTTTGTGTTGTAATTTTTTATGCAAAATGTTTTTCTGTAGTTATTTTTATACTTTTTGTATAATTAAAATGACATTTTATTAATTTAAAGTTTTTATTCGAGTATAATTATTATTTACTTTATGTTCAAGACAGAATAATTATATTCTTTGTTGATATGTTATAAACAAATTATTTAGAAACTATTTTTGTTTAAATAACAAGTTTTTTTCTTTAATTTGCTGCAAACAAATTAATATTGTTGATATAAGAATTTAAAAATTCAAAAAGTAAAGTTTTTAAAATTTGATTCCAACAAAAAAGCAACCCTTGTTGTTATAAAAATCAAGTTAGTTTTTTTACAATTAACTTGTATTTTCTTAGCGATGTGTTTCCGTCTTAAGTTAGAAGTTTTCCCGGAATTACACGATCTCTTTTCTCCCTCTATAAATCTTCGTTACGGCTAAAGGTGTTAGTGTTACTCTCAACTAAGGTGTGAGAGGTGGAAATGAGGTGGCGTAGAGGGTGATTGCGTTGACGTTGCACGATGGACGCCGTCACGGCGTTTATATCAAGTTCCTGTTTAGTGTGTATGCGTCCTGACGCTCTGCACGCTTCAGTGCCCCTTGTGCGAGCTGTTTCCTGCTTACCATAGATTTTATTTGCATGGATTCCAAATTAACTCTAAATTTATATATTTATTTATTCAGATTAAGATTTTCTTTCAACTTACATAAAAGAATATAATAAAATTTTTATTTTATTTAAAAACATATGTAATGTTTAACAAAGTAAATATGAAATATAATAGAACTGGAGATTAATATTTATTTTATTGTATTTTTACTGGATGAGTTTTGTTATCCTTGTGCAAAAAGTATACTTTGTTAGATATGAAAGCATAAATAATAAAAATAATCCACAATATTACAACATCAATAATACAATTCCGTCCGTGTCGTTTCTCCTGGTGTTCTTGTATCTCACATAAGGCAAGGCGACGCAACGAGCAATGTCAGAACGATGGAGAGTCGGCGTCGCGGCGTTGAAACATGGAACGCAAACGAGCGGTGCGCGGTTAGGTAAGGTTGGGCGCGCAACAGGCGGCCGTAGATCAATACGACGCCTGCCGTCACGCGCGCCGCGACGTCCAAAGCAACCGAGGCGACTGTCAGCTGACCACGCACGATCTACAGACCTTTGCCTTCACCGCACTGCTCACTGAATACAGAGGATCACTGAGCCACTTACACACTTACAAATTGTTCAAATGAAAAAGAAAATCTTTTCAATTTTTTTCATTCATTTTATAATTCGATTTTGGACATTTTTATCTTTTTATTTTTATATTATATCATATATAAAAATAGATTTCCTTTCAAATTCATTTCATCTGTAATATTTTCTACAGATAAAATATATCTCAATTTATTTTCTAAAAAAATTAAATCTTTAATAAACAAAATAAATTTTTCCTAAAAAATTATCTAGTGACCCGATGAAGTATACCGCTAAAATTTTCATTACTACAGATCAATGAACCGTGCCAGATTTTAATTACTCTTATCTAATTAACTTTCTCTTTATAAAGAAAACTTCTCAACTTTTATCAAATTTTGGTATTTTACAGAACAAAATTTTAAAGATTTGTGAAACATATTTTTAAAGTATAATTAAAAGCAAAACCACCTACAGTGCTATTGTTGGAGTTTGAAATTTCAAGGTGTTTTTATTTAACTAAATTTTAATTTTTAGTTGGTTTACTTTGATAACGTGTTCGGAAGACGATAATTTAATTTGAATTTTAAACGTATTTATCAGAAAATTGTATTTGTTAATATACATATTCAGGTATAAACTCGATAAAACAAAATTTAATGTGTCAATGTAATATTTATCGCTTTTTTATGTCATTCATCCAATATGAACATAAACAAAGAAGCGATAATTTTTTGTTTTTCATAAAACAAGGCTAATGTGATGTAAAGCTTTACTAATTGAACTCGATTTTAATGGTATTTGGGAATTTTTTTTACGCTTTAAACATTGGTATCTTTTATTTATGTCATTTATGAACTTGTTATCTAATGATACTACAGTTGAAATAATAGATTGGGTGTTTAATTGTCAATTTTAATTATAAAAGGAGATCATATGATATATGATTGTTTTGTTTTTATTAAATAATTGAAAAGACAAATTATTTCTGACAAATATTTCAGTGCCAACTAATAAATTTTATCATATTTATTTATTTAAAGTATTTTGTAATATTACAGTTTCTAATGAAAATATATATTTTATCGTATAATATTTTTAACATGTTTCGTCATGAATTATATTTATAACTAAGTTAAATTTGTTAAATAAATTTGTATTCAAAAATAAATGTTACATTGTACATGGCCTAATTTCATGTATTATAAATGTTTATTTTAACTTATAAAAATAAAAAGAATATTTTCATTATGTAATATGTAATTTTTTATATATTTTTTGCTTGTTATTTAAGCTTAAATTATATATGTTTTCGTGTACCTTTAGGGTTATATTTTTATAATACATTAGGCTCCCGTGTATTGCGATAAATAAATTATGCGCTATATAAATTCGAACGGAAATTTTTTGCACATAACACGTTTAATTTAAAGTGATATGAATAAAATTATTTGCTCTTATACTTTTACCAAATTCATACCATTCTTGTATAATTTTTAATCATAGAATGGTTACAATCTGCCCAACTGTGATTATTATGAACTAGTGTTTAATAAAGTTTAGCTGAAATGTAGATACATCTAGTAACCATTTTTAATTATTAAAATACATATCTGTAAAAGTTTTTGGTTATGTATTTTTAAATTCAACTAAATTAATTTTGCCTCAATCCATACAGAATGTTAATTTAAAACTGGCCATAGGCGTTTAACATGGGGAAACAGTATTTTTTTGCGCAATATTCCCCAAATTTTCTTAGAATAAATTCTTCAAATGAATGCTGTAGAGAATTAAAATCTGTATTCAAATTAGTTAGCAGATTTTGTTTTAAAATTTTCGATCCAAGAAAATCAATTATAATTTTTTTTAAATAGCTTTTTTATAGCGATAGACATAGAACTCAAACAAAAAATTTTGTCATTAAAACCGAAATATGCAGATATATGAATTGAATAATTATTCTTCCTGAGAAAATTATTTTGTTAATGAACAAAAATTACACATTTCAAACTTATCTGTTTGCAACTTTGTTTGAATTCCATGGCTATCGCTATAAGACGGCATTTTTCGAAAAACTTTATAATTGATTTTCTCAGTTATGAAAAGTCAAAAACAAAATCTGATTACTAATTTAGATGCAGATATTAATTCTTTACAATATCTATTTCAAGTATATATTTTATTGTTATTTAATAAAAATGGAATTAGATAAATTTTATTTTAACTGTTTAAAGATATCTTAAATTGTAAAATACTACAACTTAAGCAGATTTAATTATTAAATTTATATTTTACTTAATTTACTTGAAATTAAATAAATAAACATAAATTAAAGTTCTCTGAACTATCTATAATAAAAGTAAACAAAAGAAATTTCCTAAGAAACAATAATAATATTTTAAACAAATATTTTCGTTGTTGCATGAAATCGATAAGAAAAGAAATACTTATTGCTTCCTTAAGTGTCCATCATCAGTAGCATCAATTCTCTGGATACATATTCCATTTGATATATCCCTTCGTACATGATAGCATAGTGTTTAAGATGCTTTTAACAAAATAAACATGACCATGATTACCAGTGTCAATGATTTATACCAACCTCCAGCAGGAGGCTTTCCATTTGATATCGTAGTATGAGTGCCTCGATATTAAGTTTGATGTGACTCCTACCACCGAGAAATGAGATATCATCGATGGTATTCCTTCAGCTTTTATTTTACATTCATTCAATATACTGCGAAATGGTGTTCGTTCAAGTGTTCTTTTATGATATTGACAATTTTTTGATAGGATGCTTTCTGTGATCATGTACTGAATAAAAATCATCTGGATATTTTATTGGCTTCGGGAATAAATTTTTAAATTTAAATATTTCTCAAATTTCTCATTTTGCATGGCCTGAAATCTAAACTTTATTGAATTATTGAAAATTGATTGGGCTTAAAACTAAAACTTTCATATAATGATAATTTATTTAACCTGCTTAAACTTGTTTTTAAAAAAACTAAACTAATAAATTTTAATACATATAAAAATAACACTTATCATATATTTAACTATAAATGCTAAAATTTATTGAAAAAATATGCAAATTTGTAAAAACTGAAACGCCCATAAAATATTTTTTTCATTGTTTTGTAAATTTCTTAAAAATGTTTTAACGCGAACCAACATATTTATCTATTAATTTTATTATAATAACTAATAAACAACATTCAGTTTTATTTACAATCGAATAATGAATTATTTTAATTACAATTTCGGCCATTAGCAGAAGATACAATTAATAATATCTTCGGATTATCAAAATTGCAATAAAGATAATTTATTATTATATTTTTTTTTTCAAACTGCTGCCATTTTTGCAACTTTTTGAAATCTCAAAAAATCCTATGCTTCAAGAAAGCCAATCTAATATAGTTTAAGGAAATTTAAACGATTTTATTATACCTTCTTTAAGGACTAATGGCGACTGGCACCCATGGAAGTGCCTTTTTTTGGAGGTGTCTGACGCCAAAGGCTACCACGGCTCCAAATATTAATATTTTTACTTAAATACGTGCAAAAACATAGTGAAAAAACCCCACATGATTCGAATGTTATTTAACACTTAAAAAA
>NEEE01002032.1:38475-51946 GCA_002278615.1 Pogonus chalceus
TTTAATGGATGGCTATAAGTTGTAATAGAACTTCCAGGAGAAATAGTCCGCAAAATTGCAGAATTCATTGTGTTTAAATACGCCGGCATTGAATGATACCCTTTATTATTATACCAAACAACCATTGCACTTTTATTTAAAAATTGGTCCGATAAAGACCAACCCCCGTATCTAAATAAATATATTAGTTAAACAATCCATGAAAACAATTATTAATAATTTATACCTTTGTTCAATATATTCGTTTTGTGTTTCAATGAGCCAGTCAATTGATTCATGGACATTGGATAGTTTTAATAAAGCGTCGTGTGTTGAATTTGAAGGTTTAGAGCATTTTTGCATTCCTTCTTGGCATACACAGTCTCGGTATGATTTTGTGTATAGTTCCAGGTTTTTGTGAGGGGATAATCCTACGATTTCTCGGGATACGCGGTTTACGAAGGATGTCATATCGTCAGTGTGGACACTGAAAACATTTTTATTATTTTAAATAAAATACAGCCCTAATTTCAATCGCTTTTTAAACACTTGAGAGTTTAAAATGAAATAATGTACTGTAGATCAAAGTAAAACTCATACATGTCGTTAATATAATATATTTGTATTCCTACATTAGTTGAACAGATTTTGAGATATTTCTAATATTCAATAAAACAAAATAAAACTCATACAGTTTGAGTAGTGTATTAAAGATTGTTAGTTTAATAGTGATGTTAGCGGTAAAAAAGTATTTTAGTATTTAATATTTTGAAGCTTTTATTATAAGTATTATTTTGAGATACTTTAAATTATTACAAAGATTCCAAATATTGCAAATTTTGTTGTAATTTAATTTTATTAGAAGAGAAAATATATCTACAATCGTAGAATAACTTAATCTACATAAATGTTTTGAAATATTTACTGTACGAGTTTTATTTTGAAACACTTTACATGTTTACAAAAATTCTAAATATTGCAGTTTTGATTTTAATTAAAAAAAATATATATGTCTAAAATCATAGAATGATTTAATATGCATAAATGTTTTGGAATATGTACTGTACGAGTTTAACTTTGAGACACTTTTCATTTGTACAAAGAATCTAATTATTGTAATTATAGTTTTAATTTATTATTATTATTTTTTTTTTTTAGATAAACTGGTTAAAAGAAGAGTCTAAAATCATAAAATTGCTGTACGACTTTTACTTTGAGCCACATTAGGTATATTATATTATTATTTAAATTCAAAAAAATATAAAAAATTCATAAAACTCATAAATATTTTCCAAAACCATATTATAATAATAAAATAAATATAGAAATATTTATTTATTAGAATATTATTGTTTATAACAATAATATAAACATATTTTATTAAAATAAATATAAACATCTCAATTTTCAACTGAACAGAAACAAAGGTCAAGCCAGGTAGCAAATTAAAAAAATTACGTAAAACCCTCACCGCGCACAAACCAGTCGCGTTCAAACCATTCTAGTGTTAAGTTAAACGTGTGTTATTCTCTTCAAATGTAAGTAATTGTATTTTAATTCAAATATTACCTTATAAATGAAGTCGTATGTGGATGATACAGTTCAGGCGATAGTTTTAATTCTGGTTCATTACTATTCGGTGGTCTAATTAACGAAAATCCCATTGCAACAGCGGTAAATAAAGTCGGCAATACTAAAGCACATATTATTACTCTCCAATCATACATGCAATGTATTGCTCGTTTTTTTAGTAACATTAAAAATTTGGCACAGTTGCTTCCAGTTAATTTTTCTCCAGTGTTTAATAGGAATTCTTGGTCCTTCATTGGTGGTATTTCTTCAACTATAATATATTTCATAGTTTAAATAGTTTATTTGTAGCGGTTCACATCGATACTGCTTAAAAATTTAATTGGAATAACAAAACAAAAATTTAACACTAATTCAAAAATAACTAAAGTTGATGTTCTAATCAAAGTCGGATAAAATTTAAATTTGGGGTCTCTCCAGAAGTTTTTCGCAATTTTCAATAATTATAGAAATGCTATTATTTTGTAACTATGGATATATATTTTTGAATCACTACCCTAGTTAATTATAAAACGTTCGAAAATATTTAATTTTTATTTGTGACTTCTGAGATAGGCTTATCCGAGTTTTAGTGTGAGCCACTGTAAATATTTGGTAGTAAATTTTACCTGAATTGGAAAATACACTACTGTATGATTTTCCAATTTGTGAAATAGTATCAGTTTTATCTTGATCAAGTATTTTTGCATCAGCTTTAGCACATAAATCTAAAAATACTTGCTCCAAAGTTGAGCAATTCATCGAAAATGAAGAAAATCCTAGAGTTGATTGGTTTTCTTCTAGGATTTTTGCTACTTCTTCAAAACTATAAAAAAAATTAATAATAATAAATGTATTAATATTTATTTAATAATAATTACTTGTTTGGAATTCCGTCTGTCGAATTGAAAGGTATTATAATATCGACCTCAAATTTCCTAATGTCTCCTAAACTTGCGTTTGATGCTTTTTTATTAACAATTGATAATAACATTTGGGCGTTATTGTTGTTTAATTCCTGTTTTTCTTTGGTTTCAGGATAAGTGACAGTGATTTTATAACCAGTTCCGTAAGATTGTCGTAAAATTAAAGGTGATCCCGAGCATAAAACGTTTCCCTGTAAGTATTTAAGTTATTTTTCTTTACTTTGATGATAAATTGGGGTCAAAACGACCCCAGTCGGGAAATTAAATCAAAAAATGGAAAAAATAATAGAAAATAATTGTTATCTAATAAGAAAACTCCAAAATAAATATTAATCACCTTATGTAATACAACAACGCGATCGCTGAGTAACTCAGCCTCGTCCAAATAATGTGTTGTTAATAAAACTGTACATCCTTCTTTGTATCTAATAACCAAATCCCAAATTTGTCGTCTTGCTACTGGGTCGACGCCACTGCTTGGCTCATCCAAAACAACCAATTTTGGTTTTCCAATAAATGCAATAGCAACGCATAAACGTCGACGCATACCTTCTGATAAATGTGAAACTGGTTCATTTGATAAATATCCTAAGCTTAAGCTGTCTATCATACTGGAAATTAATAAATAAATATGTTTAAATAAAAATTTACGCGATATAGTTTCACAAAACTTATAAATATATAAACTGATAAACTAAAATTGAAGGTACAAAATTTATTTAATAAATAACAATCTTGAAATTTAATTGTAATGCAGTTTTAATATCTGTCGTCAATTTGCAATTATAAACGATAATATGCAAATGCCAAAAAACTATAAGAGTAACTCTTAAAATATATTTGGTTCTTAAAAGAAACTCATCAAATTAGATAATTACTTTCTCATAATAAATTTTTACAAAAAAATATTCCTTTTTTGCCCATTATTAGATGAAATATTTGTATTATTTTGAATAATATAAATTAAAAAAAAGGTAATTATTTGAAATTAATCTATACAATCGATATTTACATTAAAACTAAAGCATTTCCTTCCAAAAATAAGAGCTCCGAATAGGGAGGAGGGCAGCATCTTATGGGGTAATTACTTAGGCCTTACGTTATCTATAAAATTTAACAATTTATTTCCTAAAATTTCTCAAATTATCATCTATATTTCCTTTTTATTAAATAAGTTTTTACATAGGAGTATCTTGTATAAAAAGCTCTGGGAATTACTTTTAAACATTATAAAAATAATTTAAAAAAATTAAAAATACTTTATAATTAATATGTTTGCAATAATCTTACGTTTATTTGCACATAGATTATTTTATATGGTAAATATTCATATTAAACTTTACTTTGCAGTTTTTGATTGTTAATTCTTATTTTTCAAAATTAAGACCAAATTGTTTTGGTCTAAAATATTCATAAAATATTAGAAAATACTTAAAAAATATATAAATTTTAAGAATTATTTTGGTTAATAAATAAATAAAAAAATTAAACTTACTCCATAACTTCAGGCATAACTTGCGGCGTACTCTTCGAAGTTTTCAATTTTGCATAAAAAATCAAATGCTCCAAAGCACTCATAGTGTTAATAAGAACACTACCTTGCGGACAAACCCCCAAAAATCTAGTCGCAGTATTACATTGTTCAGTTATTTCACTATTGATTATTATTTGTCCAGACGTAGGCTGCATCATTCCAGTTAAAATTTTACTAAAAACATCAAAAAATATTAATCAAAAGTTGGTTGAATTATTAAAAGATGAGATTATTACATGAGGGTTGTTTTTCCTGCTCCATTATGACCTAAAAGGGTTGTTACTTGTCCTGTATATAAAGTTATATCAATATCTTCGATTGCTTTTACTGTTTTCTTGCGATTGTTATAAATTTTTGTTAATGATTTAATTGTTACTCCTATTTTTAAAGGTTCATCGTTTACAATGTTTGATTGAGATACTGTATCTTGTAAAAAGTTTTCTCCTACAATATATTTTAAATTATTTATTTCGTAATTACAGCAATTATAGTATTAGATATTAGTTAAGCAAAAGCAAAGCATTGTTAATAATATAAAAGACAACAATTACCTGCAAAACTAGTATGAATAAACAACTCATTACCAAAAGTAATATAAGTAGGCGTATCAACAATCACTTGATAAGAATTAGTAAATAACCAAGAAGGAAGAAATTTAAAAATCTTATGTAATTCTAAAAATAAGTTCATATACCCACAACCAAAATTAGTTAAACTACAAATTAATACTTAAAATTTTATAAATACCTTGAGATTTTCGCGAACATAAATACCCTATTATACCATATAATATTCCGTCGAATAATAAAAATAAACAGGTTGTACCAAAACTCATTTTATCCCCTGGAATTGGGGTATCCCAGGAATTGTTCCATTGCAAGCCAACTCCTTGTAGTTCAAATCTTATTATGTATAAACAACCGTAACAGAAACTTGTGGACATACTTATATTCTGGAAAAAAAAATTTTTTTGTCGAAAGAAAATTTTTTGGGGGCAGCGCTTAATATGACCAGAGATCTCATAATTCCTTAATCAATTTTTAAAAAAATTCTTGTAAATTAAATATAAATATTTTTAGCAATTTTTTAATACCTTTATATTTTTTAAATTATACCCATAATATATTGTTACTTTATATTATTTTATTGAAAGATTATAATTTTTTGAATCGAATTTAATAAATAGTATTTATTATTGAACCAATTTTAATTATAGAATTTGTCTTAGAAGCAACATGAACCAATTTTGAGTTTGATTCGTTTCAAATTACTCTTGTTATAATTTATTTATAATCATATACCCAAAAAAGTTAAAATATTTCAAATTATATTGAAACTTAAAAAAATATATCATTTGGTAGAATCTATTATCTATACTTCGAAGTCTGAGTGCAAAAAAAAAAAACGATTTGAGGCCCCCTCAAAATTTAAAAAAATTAATTTATTATTATATACTGTAAGTGTATGTTTTGGGGGTCCCTATTTTCCGGAGTTATATTTTCATTCTCTTATAAATATAAGTAGCAAAAGTACGAAACTCTTAAATTACTTTTTATGATCTCTAAACAACTGGTAGTAGAATTGAGCTCAGAAGCTATTCCTTGAACAGCTCGCTTCAATTTCTGAAATGAACTAATTCAAGGTGTAAACATGATTTACAATTTATTTCAAAGACGTAAAAGAGGTTCGAATACCTTTCAAAAATAGAAATGCTCATTTTTTATTTTAATAATCTTATTCTAAAATTGCTTCAATTATACTTCTAAGTTAAGAATTGCAATCTTAAATACTTACAGTTAACATCTTAGCCCATAAAGATAACGACGTTTCCAAAGCAATAATAATAATAAAAGGCATATAAGACAATAAATAAAATATTGCACTTCCAACTGCTGCCAAACTAGCTGAATCAAAAATCGATGAAATCATATAACTACAAAATAAATCCAACAATTAAAATAATTTCCACTTTATAAAATAACTTATATGTTATACCAAAACATAATAATAGAAAATCCATATTCAATCATATACAAAAACAATAAAAATGCATTTGATTTTGGTAAAATTCCACCAACTTTTATAATAATCAAAATGCAAATCATTGTAAATAGCATTTCGATAAATGTAACTATAAACCATGATGTACAATGCGTTATATATTGTAGCCCCATTACGTTCATTACCTAAAATATTTAATTTCTATTAATGTATTTTAATTAAAAATTAATTTATTCATACCATAGTATTTCCAGATTCTTTTTCCCAAACAATATACCGAACAGCGGCAGCAATAATTGCGATAAATCCAAAAAAGAAACAAACTTGAAACGTTTGTGATATTGCTAGCGCAGATTTAAAGCTATAAAAAATATATTTTAATAAAAAATTTAAATAATAATATTGCGAAATACGTACAAATCTCTTGTATAACAAGGGTACGGCATTTCTTGAGTTAAAGTCTCCCATTTTGGTATTTCCTCCAAATCTGAAGATTTCATTTGCATGATTGCATTATCAATTAAATCTTGCAATTGAATAAAACCTCTAAAATAACGTAATTCATCTAGGAAATCGTTTTCTGGACCAGGTGTCCAAAATCTATTTAAGAAAATACATATTTTAACTTTAAAATAAATATTATTTGATGCAATAATTACTTATATTTCATGAGACTTGTAGATGGTACACTATCAATATCCATTCGGATTTTATACTCCACATCTCGTGGAATTTCATCAATTGAACGTTTCTTACGATTATTTAAATTTAAAAATACAATTCCAGCGATAAATTCATTTGATTGCATTAAATGTTTAGCTTTATCTTCTAATTCTGCTTCAGAGTCAACTCCAACAAAGCGATTTAGTAAAACGCAGTTTAAGAAATCACTTCCGAATTTAAGAGCTGAACTTATTTTCTATAAACAATTAATGTTTTAATTATAAATTAATGTGATTATTAATAAAAATTACCGTCGAATCTCCAAAATTATTTAAAATATCTTTTAAATTAACGTCTCTTAAAGATATTTCAGATTTTGTGACACTTTTTATAACTCCTTGGACCGCCATTTGGACTATTGATGAATTTAAAAAGTTCTGCAATTAAACCATATTTTAAGTTATTGATTATTATTAATAAATATAGTTAAAATTACTTGAATATTATCCAACATATGTTCCAAATTTTCTCTATCTTCTAATGCAGTTAAACCACTTGTGATTTTAGTTAATATGTCTTGAAGCTCTGCGATACTATTAAAAGTTGTATTTGCCTTAAAAAATAATTAAATAATTTAACTATTTATTTAAAAATATCAAAAATAGTTACTTTTTCTAAAATATTTTGAACAACAGGTACATTTGGGGTATATAAAATTTTTCCTCGTAGTAATGGTTTAATATAAGCCCAAATTAATTTTCCAGCATCCATATTTACAATATCGTTGTATAAATTACGACAAAAATCACCTAAAAATATGTTTAAATTAATAAAATATTATTATTTTATATTAATTTATTTACTTGGAAGTGTTTTCTTTTCAATTATGCTATATTCATCGGCATTAAAATCTTTTGCTTCTGAAATTACTTTATATAATTTACTACTAGTTTGTACTAAAGGTCGGCCACAAAGTAAAGTACTTGCTGAAGCTAATAAATCAGGTGCTGAAATATAAGTTTTATTATAAATTCAATTTTAATTGTTGAAATTTGGAAAATAAATACTTACAAACAACCATAGATGAGGCATCACTTTTAAAATGATCAAAATTTAATGATTTCACATCTCCAGAAATATTTTTAATCATTTCTTTCAAATGCGGTAACAACTCTGCTCCAATTCCAATATTTTTAACAACATTTTGGCCTTCTTCTTGTGTCATATGAGCGGATGTTAAAATTGTATCAATTGTTGAGTTCATTATCTAAAAAAATCATTTTTAAGTCAAATTAAAATAATTATATTTTGTAGTAATACGTACTGAATTTAAAATATGAGTTAAATTAATATTTTTAAATGCATGTACTGCAATGTTTTCTATATCGTTAAAATTTAAGTTGCATATTTCAGTGCTAACTCTTTCAGCAATTTTTTGTGAGTTTTCAGCGTTGAAATTAACTAGTTTTGTAAGTTCTTCAGGATCACAAATCATTTGATGTATGTTTAAACCATCTCCTTGTGCAGACATTATCTGTAATTCAATTAAAATTAATAATAGAATATTTATGGACAATAAATTTTAAAATAATACCTCACTTAAGTCGATAGATGCATTTAATAAATCTTTAACGACTTTTGGACTTAACTTAACTTCTTGTATTAAGTATTTTTCAATTCCAGGCCAATTTTGAATTAAATCAGGGATATCATCTATTAAATTAATTTAATTANTAATTAAATATTAATTTATAAATAAATTATTTGAATATTACCTTTGAAATAGTTTTTCAATCGAATTTTTTTCTAATAGTTCTAAAACACCTTTTAACATATTTGAAATGTTTATATTTCCTGTAGATATTCCACTAAAATCAATATTCGAAATAAATTCTAATAAATTTCCACCATTGCCGATAACTTCTTCGAACTTTTCGAAAATTCTTGTTACCCAATCTAAACTTTTTAATGATTCGTTTCGCCAAATTGCGATCTAAAATAATTATATATTTAATTTGCCAATTATAAATATTAATCTCCTTCGTATTTTACCTTTTCGTTGACATTTTCTTGATCAATTGAATAAAATAATATATCTGCAATTTCAGAAATATTATGATTGTTTATATTTTGATAAATTAATTTTTCATTTGTTAAATTATTGAAAGTAAATAATTTCTGAAATAATATTTGATTTTGTAGATATATTTCCATATCATGTTCGTTGTTTATTTTATCCAACTATAATAATAAATAAAATATAATAAATTATTAAAAATATGTATTTTTATAATAAATACCATATTGATATCAATTTTTGAATTAATTAATTCATTAATTGTTATATTATCAACATTTAAATTAAATAATTTTTCAGTTAACTCAAACGTGTCATTTATAATATTTTGAATTGGTTTTGGAATTGGAATATATTCTTCCATTAAATTTGTTAAACGCTGCGAAGACATATTAAATAAAGAACTATTTAAAAAACTTATGCTCGAGGTTTTTAAGGTTTTTGATATTTCTTTAAGTGCTGTTATATATCTGAAATATAAAATATTAATTTTATATTTTGTTTTATATGTTAAATATGAGTTTTTTACGTTGATATATTCCTTAATGAAGGTGTATTTACGATTTTATTAAAACATTTTACAGGTAATTCTTGTAAAGTTTTATTTGTGAAAAATGTTATCAGTTGAACACGGATCACTTCAACTATATCGTGGACTTCTCGATCAAAATCGTTCATTTTATAAGTTTTATTATTGAATAACTAAAATAATACAATAATTATATATTTGAATAAATAATAATAGAAATTTAATTACATCTTGATAAAATTCGCCCCATTTAAAATCATTTATCAAAGTATTTTTAATTTCCGTAAAATTCATATCAGTCGCATCGCATAAAAACTCAGAATATTTTTGAGCTTTTGATAAATGTTCTCCAGCCTCTCGGACAAAAATCGTACCCCAAGTGCACCAAGTACAATTATTCCTATAAATGATATAAAATTAATTTCAATTTGAAATTCGTTTTTTTATTGTTACGTACGTTTGATTTTTATAAAAAACTGATCCGATGTCAATAATTTCATTTAAAACTGTTGTGACTGTTTGTAATAATTTTAAAGGTTTTTTATTTAGTTTGGCGTAATCTTTGTATTGTTGTAAGATTTCTGTTTCATTCATCCATTTTGGGAGATCGAATTTTTTTGGGCCTTGTTTTATTAAGTCGATTAATGATTTTTCGAAGTTTGTGATGTGTTCTGCTAGTTTTTCTTCTTTTAGGATTAGTTTTGTTCCGTGATTATCAGACTAGAAAAGTAAATAAATTTGATATAATAAATACGTTTAAAATAAATCAATTCGGTTCTTGGTAAAACATTTTTTATAAAATATTAAAAAAATTACTAATTTTAATTCACAAATTTATATAAATTAGTTAATAGCTGAAATCATTCAATTAATTTGTATTAATCAAATATTTAATTTTAATATTTTGTTTTAAAGTTTATTATATTTGATTAAAAACGCTTATAACGAGGGAATATAGGAAACGCATGAGCGATCGTAATAATCGATAGTCGTTATATCAATACGAATAAATCATATTTCAATTTTTGATAAAAAATATATACATAAATCCATTATAACAATTAAAAATTTCATTTTTAAAAATTTTCTCAATTTATTTAATTTTTGAAAAATATTTCAAAGTCCAATGTATTTTATTTTGTTTGTTTTAATTTTTCGATAAATTTTCTTTTGAAATTTTTATTATTAAAGAATAGTTTTGCAAAATTCTTTTTTTTTTTTTAATTCCAAATCTCCAGATTTCATAATAAAATCGTATCGGTAAAAAATTTGCAGTAGTTATATTGTTTTTACTTGACGATACTTATAATAAAAACTGGGGCTTTATTTAACAAATATAAGATTATAACTTGTTAAATTTTCTCATTACATTAGTAAACAACGAGCAGCAATTAAAAGTTAAATTCAGCTACTATAATAACAAAATTGTCGCCTTTAACAATATCTTTTGATAAATTTTTAAAATTCAGAATGTCTCAAAAGTGTCCAGAATTAAACATTCGAAAATCGTCTTTATAAATAATTATATGGAAGAATTTGCATCTTAAACCTTACAAAATTCAGCTTGTGTAAGAATTAAAACCAACAGACCATCGTCATCTATTAAATCTTGCGATTGAAATGTTCGAGAGGTTTCCAAACTTCGAAATTACCTCAATCCTTTTGGGACACTTTGGACAATGTTCTTATAACCGATTTATCGTATTAATTGATGTCGTTATATCCGAAATTACTTTATTTTAATTTTATATGAAACTAAATTCGGTCGTAATAACGAGTTCGTCATTATAAAAAAAAATTGTAATCGAATAATATGAAATAATTTTTTTTTTTTAATAATTACCTGAACTTCATAGATTTCCAAATCAGCATTCGCTTTGAAATCACAAACTTCATGAGCAATTGATAATATATTATTATCAAATAAATATCGATCTAACTCAAAACTCTTATCACATAAAGCTAAAGGCCCTTTTGTCACAACCATCGAAGTAATATCATATAATAAATGAGGAGAAATGGACGCATCAGCTAAATGTAAAATTATTTGCGGAGCATTTTCAAAAATTCGTAACCAGAATTTAATATTTGAATCTGGTACATTATTTAACAAACTATTCCACCAGTCTCCCCCTTGTAATATTATTAAAAATGTAGTTGATAATTTTAAAGTTTCATCGAAATTTATTAAATATTTTATATTTTGAGTTGAAAGATTATGGGCTTTAATTAACGACGTATTTCTACAAATTAAATAATTAAAAATATTATATTATAAATCATTTTAATTGCATTAATTACCTTATTTCACTTTCTGATGGGAAAGTTGTTGAATTTAATATTTTTGATAAATCAAAATGATCTTTTAATAAACTACTTATATTAATATTTGTTTCATTGTTTAAAGAATTTATAAGTGTCGATAAAAATTGTATTATAACATCTTCAAGAACAACATTATAATTTTTAATATTTGATAACTGAAAATATATTAACGTTAATACAAATATTTTAATAAATAATTCAATAATTACCTGATTAATTGGAATCATATCATTTCGTATATTTTTATCCGAAAATTTGCATAATCTATCTAAAATTTTATCATCATCTTCATTAATCCATGCAGGTACAAACACATCAATATCATTTAAAGTATCTGTTGCTAAAATAAAAAAAATAAATTATTATTTAATTATTTCCAATTTATGATATAGGTTCTTACAATTACAAAAATCTTCGAAATGTTCCCAAAAATCATCTCCGGCAAATCTTACGTACAGATATGAAAAGAAACTAGCAAATTGTTTTGTGTAAATATCTAATAAATTTTTTAATTGTTTTATATCTTCAGAATTTGGTAAATCTGTTGAAGTAACATCAAGCGATGTGAAATTGTTTAAAGAATATTTAATTTCTTGTAGTAAATATGAAAAATCACCAAAACCATATTTTGGATTAACTAATCTCTGGGATAAATTAAATTTATCTGATGGTTGGTCAATATATTTAAAATATCGGGATATTGTATTTTTCTGGGTAAATCTATAAATTCAATAAATTTAGTTATTAGTCCATATAAGAGGGTTGTTCAATAATTAATAAGACAAATTGTTGTAGAGAAAAAATGGTTTATTTAATGACGATGAAACTTAAGAGGAGACCCCATCCTGAAGGATTCAAAAAATCGATTTTTTTTCATAAATCTATTCCTAATGCTGTTTAAAATGACCCTCTTAAAGGGTTTTTTGATATTCGAAGCCATTGCAAAGATGCCAAAAGAATTGTGGAGGCCGTACAATAAAATAACTACAGTATCAAAAACTATAAACTCGTTTTTTCTCAAAATGATATTTGGGTGCCATTTTTTTTGGGAACCATTCAATGAAATCACTTTAATCTTTATTGGCAATGTGTAAAATTGTTTTTTCATAATTTTTTTTTTTTATATTTTAAAACTGCTATCAATTTTGCAATTTTTTGACTTTTAAAAAATCCATAACGATTTTTTTCTTCGTTGTTTAAGGAATGCTCGCGACTGGCACCCACGGAGGTGGGTCTTTCTTACCAAAGGCTTACAAGGCTTACAAGGCTCCAAATATTAATATTTATACTTAAAAAAAATTTGTAATAATAATTAAAATACGTGCAACAATATAGTAAAAAACCTTAAATGGTTCGATTGTTATTTAACACTTAAAAAATTCTGAATATTATTGTGTTTTAGAGTTGTCAGGGTGGGGTCCTCCCTGAAACTACTTTTTAAAGTAATCTTTAGCAACATTTAGACACTTGTGCCATCATTCTACAGATAAAATTAAACATATTATTATAATTTAAACATTTTTCTCCATACTATTCTAATATTTTTGAATAAATTTTCGCTGGTTCACACCTTTGGAGAGCAAAATCTTATCACTGAAGATTGCTCTTCTGGCATACTCATTTCAAAAAAAGAGCAGACATTTTGAAATAAATAAAAAAGATTATATTTATATTCATTACGATCAAAAATCTAAATAAATGCATTTTTAAGTTGTTTAACTTGATCCTAAAAAAGTTTTATTGCAATAGAATGAACTGTTTTGTCTCTACATCAATTTGTCTCATTAATTATTGACCGTACTTCTATTTTTATCAATAAATACTTACTCTAAATTTTTAATTTCATTAAATGTTTTTTCTAAATCATT
>NEEE01002038.1:1926-12386 GCA_002278615.1 Pogonus chalceus
ATATATCTTAATTTGAAGTATGAAACAATTACAATATTGTTGCTTTGCATTGTCTATAGATTGAATAATATCACGCAGTACGCTCAATCAAATCTAAATGTAATACGATTAAATGCTCTACCAGAATTCTGTACATGCATTGCAATAGTCAATTGAAGGATAAAGCTCCCTGAATTCCCTCAAACTAAAAGAGAATTTGAGATACTTGTTCTCATCATATTACCCTTCATTTAATACAATATGTATTGTAATTATATTTTGCTTTTATTATTGTCATGATGTTTTATTATTATTAATATTATTTTTAATTTATATCAAATATATTTTTTACACTTTATAATCAAAAAATTAGAACATAAATTGAAACTTTAATTTATTAAATACTCTAACTAAAAAGTTGTTTATTTAAAAATACAATTTCGCTTTTTTGTTTTATAAAATTCATTGAAATTTATTCTTTCAGTCATAGATTAATTACTGAAACTTTGCTTAGTCAAAAATTTGTATAAAACTTTAAAAACAAAAAGATAATACAGGTGTCCCAAATGGGCCAAGAATTAAACGTTCGAAAATCGTCTTTACAAAGAATTATAAGGAAGTATTTGTATCTTAAACCTTACAAAATTCAGCTTGTGCTAGAATTAAAACCAACTGACCAACTTTAACGATTCAATTTTGCGATTGAAATGTTCTAGAGGTTTCCAAACTTCGGAAATACCTCGACGCTTTTAAGACATCTTGTATATATTTTCAAATTTATAATACAAATCAATGTTTTATCTATTATAAATAAAAAACTTTTTTAATAAAATAATTTTAAGTGACTTTTGCTATTACTCAAATTAATAAGCTCACAACGTGTAAAATTTGGACTTGTATAACCTTAAGACAACTAATAGTACTTAAAAAGATAGCTTTAACATTTGAAGCAATTTGTTTCTATGAAATAGTCAACTTAAAGTAAATATAATGTTTCTTAATGTAACTTTGATTTGAAATAAGTAACAAATAGCTTCAAATGTTAAAGCTGTCTCGTNAAAGTTTTCGGTCTTTATTATTATCTGAATTTTTAAACTAAATAAACATAAACAGATAAAAGAAAAAAACTGAATGTTTGCAGTCAGAGTTCGTAACGTAATAAAATTTTTATGATATATTGCTTTCATTTTTAGTTCATTATAATAGTCAGCATCTTTTACGAGCTCCCTAAACCCTTAAAACCTTCTGCTTTTAAAAGAACTTTTTTACATATTATTTGGAATCAAGTTAGGTACAACAGCATAGAAAACAATTGATTATAAATATTTACTAGTAGGCTTAGTAAGTTATCGTGACGGATTTCGTTACGTGCAGAAAAAGTTTCATATTGCAACAAAAATAATAAGATTGTAGTTTGAAAATCTCTGAATATTATTTTCAAGTAAAATAAATATTAATAAAATATAATATTTACATTATGAGAAGTTAAAACTACCTGTAGGTAATAGAACGTATTTAAAAATTAAAATCCTTTGTAATAACATTGTAACGACTGTAAAACCATCATTGTTTACTTTTAAAGCTCAGATTTGAGCTTGGTTCAAAGTGCTAACAGACACATATATGAACAACGAAGCTTAATATGACGCTATTATTATACTAACATCCATTCGTTGTATGTTCTCTTGACAGTACTGGACAACATAAGAAATCCTTTGGGAATCATTTACAGTAGCTGGAAAACTGATCTAGAATAAATCCCTAGATGCACATTTTATTTTTAGGATTTTTTTTGGTTTTAACTTGATATACTGCAATGCCGTTGTTTTTTTACCGGTTTATAAAAGTCAATTATATTTTTAACTGCAAATAAATAAAATAAATTTTAAGATATTCTGAAAATTATGTTTTAAGTATAAAAAAAAACTATTTATTTACTTTTATCTGAAATCGGTAAATATTTTAATACTTATTTAGCAATCAAAATTACATTAAAATACACTATATTTTCGATTTATTAATAATTCATTTTTACTGCTGTTAAGTTAAAATAAAAATAACTGAAATTCATTAATTTATAACTTATTAATTATTTAAATAAATGAGTATGATACTCAACATTTTTCAATGATATTATTTTAAACTTCAGGCAGTCGCGTGTGGTCAAATCGACCTAATTTAACATATTCTTGGTTATAAAATTGTTTATTCCTATCACTTGTATTTTGTATCTCTAACAGCATATCATAAATTCATTGTGCATACAAGTTACTATATTTTATCCTTATCAATGAAAATAGCTTTTATTTCAGGAGCTTGTTGCCGAAATAAACTTATTTCTAAATTTTACCAAACTTTTCTATTTTATTTCATATATAAGTAAAATTTATATCATTAAATCGATGTTTTGTCAAAAAATAATTTTTCTATATATTATTAAAGCTAAAATGAAAAGAAAAACACAGACAGATGATAAAACTGCTCCATTTCTTATTACTTGATCTTGCCAAACTTTGACTTTATAATTTTAATTTTATTTGAGAATTAAGTACAATTTATAATAGTTTTTAAATCTTAATCCAAAAATTATGCGCGCCCGATTGAAGTTTGATAAATATAATAAAAATATATTTAAAACATTCTCAGACCATTTCATACCAGAAATTAATGATAACTTGCAATATACTATATATAGTAGTCCAAAGTAAAACTCGTACATACCGTTAATATAATTATAAAAATGCATTTTTTGTGCAGAAATAATATATTCATATTCCTTCACTTGTTAAAAATAAAAGATGACTATATACCTTTCTTATTAAGTCATTATTTCTTGAAGCACAAATTTGAGATATTTCTAATATTTAGTAATAGCGGTCACAAAATAAAACTCGTACATTTATTAAATGAAAGATTGTCAGTGTAATTGGGATGCAAGCGTTGAAGGGATTCTGTTTCATACTTAAATTTTAAAATATATTGGCAGGAAAAACAAATCATCAAGTGAAGAAAAAAATTTAGTCAACCATTCTGACCTTAAATTTTTCATTTTATTAAATTTTTAACTAATTTTAGCAAAGAAAAACTGTAAGCAGACACAAGTTAGCATTTGTATTCATATGACAAACGGTAATAAGTGGTAGGACTGATTGCTTTATATAGTCCTGCAGTAATTTAAATACGCCTTTATTGTAAATATTTTGTTTTCATTGATCCTTCTTTAGATTAAGCATGTAATTTCATGATTTTTGATATAAATATAAGAAAAAATATAAAGAAAACAATAAGACACCAAACAAGACAAAAATAAGCTACCAAAAAATCATTCCAATTCGTTTTGAAAGTCAAAAAATAAAACAAAAATGATCCCAAAATTGGCTAGAATGGCTGAAGAATATTAATAGGAAAATGCTTGCATCAAAACTATTATAATTTGTACAAAAACATGAATTTTACAACAAAATAATTGTTCAATTTGAAAATATAAAGTATAGATTTTGTAAAATCATTGCAATAAAAACCAAAATAAAATAATTATATTAGATTTTAATATAAAAGAATATATTACAATTGTATAACTTTATTATAGAGCTTTATATTTTATTTGAAGTATTCTCTGAACTATCATTTCAAGTTTAAATTACAATAAATTAAAGTCAATATGATTATTTCCATTGTAACATGAAATAAAATATAACTCCTTACGATAAAAATACACGTAGATATAATATAATGTTTCACGTATCACAATTGAAATTAATTCTCTTATAACACGCGATAAAATGCTTTAAATTTACTTAAGAACGTAAAGTTTTAATGTTTATTTTTCTTCTATTCAATTGTTAATAATAACATCAAAATATTATTATAATGTTTTCATTTTTTATTTGTTGTTTTTTTTAAATTGATTAAGTTAAGCGTAGAAAATCTAACTAATATGTCACCAAACACAAACAATCACTCCCTCATTCACCTCCCACATTTCCTCACAAATCTACAAGTCCTCAATCCGCTTTACATCTACAAATTACTCCCTCTGAATCGAGTGACGTATCGAGATGCAATTAATCACAAAACTATTTGCCGGAAGAAGTTTGTCTAGTGGTGAATAAGGGATTGAGTGAGAGAGACAATTAAATTAGGATTATATACGTTAGACAGAGATGAAGACAATGAAGGAGTCTGTCAGAGTGATGAAGTAAGCCTGTGAGTAGGATAGTAAATTGGCGAATATGTTAGTACGAGAGTAATAGATTGATTTAGTAGAATGGTTTATGGAGAGGACTGGATTCTATGAAAGTCAAGCTTGTGTATGGAAATTATAATCCTTTAGAAGCTAACTAAACATATAACATAACATGTTTATATGAAATTCAACATTTATATAATTACTTTTTTATAAAAACTGTAATTAATTTAGTAACATATTTATATATTTTAATTAAAATCTCTTGTATTTTCGAAGCGATTATCTGATGATCTGTTTTTTTGAATTGGGAAAAATGCTTGACATAAAGATATCAGAATATCTCAAAAACTAAGCTAGGTATTGAAAAACACTCTTCGGCATTGCATCCTCCAAAAAATTCCCTTTTCAAATATGTATAAATAGGATAGCCTCAAAATAAGCTGATTTTTGAGAAATGAGACTATACTCTTAAAATTTTCGCAGATTTTGAGCATTTTCAGAATTTCTCAAAAATTAAGTTAGATAAAAATGCTCTCTAGAATTGTATGCGCCATAAAATGTTCTATCAAAACATGCATAAAATTACTACTCAAAAAAAGATCATTTTTGAGAAAAAAAAAAGTAAGACTATACATTTGAGATTTTTTAAAATTTTCAGTATTTTTGTAAATTTTTCGAAAATTAGATTAGATATTAAAAAACTCGCTAAGGCATTATACCCGCCGTAAAATTCCTTAATAAAATATGCGCTAAAAATACTAACTCAAAATAAATCAATTTTTTAAAAAAGTAAGACTATAAACTTAAGATTTTAGCTAATATTGAGAATTTTTTTATTGAAAATTTGTCTAAGCAAGATATTAAAAAATGCTCTTGGACATGTAAATAATACACCGCCTTACATTTGCCGTAAAATTCCCTATCAAAATATTTATAAAAATTACTATTTAAAATTAAACAATTTTTGAAAAAAAAGTAAGACTACATTAAGATTTTTGTTGATTTTAAGCAAATGTCTCAAAATAATTACGCTACAAAATTTCTGACTCGCTTAATCGTTCGTCTCTACGTTTCTCTGTTCTTCGTTATTTTCCTTTATTCCGTTTAACTTTTTAATCTTTCGTCACTTCATTCTTCCTTAAACATTTTAAATGAAAACCTTAAATTTGAAGCATATTTTTAATTCTATTGTCATATTTTTTATTTCAAAAACTAAGAATAAATAATGTACAACATCTATCACCTATTTGGAAAAGGAGATAAGTATACTTTTTTCAAAATAATCATTTCAATAAACGTATTCTTTTTTGTACCTAATAAGCTAAAATATTTTTCTCATTTTGGAAACAAACGTAAATTTTAATTCAGATTACTGCAGATTTGAACTTACTATTTTTGTAACATATTTTTTCGCATTAGAAAGAGCTTTAAAAAAAAGTAAACAAAACTCATTTTTGTCATAAAATTTGTTTGATATTAAAATAACTTTTATAAATTTCACGTATTCGGTTGAAAATGTATAATAATAATATAAATGAAATAAAATTTAAATATACACGCGTGTGTTATATTAGCACAAAATATAGTAATTAGAATAATCATACACAACTGTAGAAATTATATGTATAACCCAACAATTTAATTATTCTAATTTAGAGCTGCTCCTATTTAAACTAAACGCCATATTTCCCTAACAAATATAACAATAAATCTCACCAAACACTAAAATAAATTATCTGTATAATCACACATAAAACAACAATAATTTTAACTAATTACTGGATCTATTTTAACATAGCAATTTCATTATTTAGAACTGTTAGTAGCGGTATCAAATTCCATGCATGCATGAAGCTATTGTTAAAATGTTGTTAGATAAATGCGACAAAGGTTTGGCAGTTACTGGACAATTGTTAAATATTTCACATTGAGGTTCTTAGAAATGTTTTGGTCACTGCCAACATATGATATGGGTATTTATAGGTTACATTTACTATTGTTTTTTTTATGTATTATAATATATAGTTAACAAATTAAATACGTTATAGAATTTTGTGTCAACAGTATTATAATATGAATTTTCTAAAAATAGATTTAGGAGTAAAATTTTTAACAAATTTATAAAGCTGATATTTTTTTTTTATTATTTCAGAATTTTTAATAATTATCTATTTAGTATGAAGTGTGAAACATTTTAGCAAGGTTTTTCGACATAAGATAATACTTAAAAAATCACTTCAAATTGGATACAAATTTTAAGAAATCATTTATAATCACATTATTTAAGAAATAATTGTCGAGAGATGTAGTTTATAGCAACTAGTTATAATCTTATATTTCTTGAATAAAGCCCCAGTATTTTTTGATTAATCATACTGTAATTCTTACTAGTATCGTGTTGAAAAGGCCTTAATAATACTACTAAATTTCTACCGATAACCACTGAAACTAGAGCTATGAAAACAAAAAAAAAATTTTTGTACTCATGTATCGAAAAGTGTTGATTTGCGTTACCTTAGCAACATCCGAAATTTCTATTTTCCGCATTGTAACCAAAAAGTCTTACAGAAAATTTGGCAAAAATCACNATGGCCTTAATAATAACGATATTAAAAGTAACTTTATAAAATTAATAAAAACTAATAAAGAAATCAAAAAAGGTTTATCAAATATTTTGAAACAATAAAATTGTATAGTACCATATTGAGATATATTAAAAATATTTAAATATATTTAAGATTGTTAAATTTTAATTTATTTATGTATGTATGTTTTTATTAAAAATAAAACTATAAACTAAATAAAAAAAATATTAAGGCTATCTTAAGCTTTTCATTTATTTTATTTTTAACACTGATATAACGACCATTTGTTAATACAACCGCTTTGAATGTTCTTGTACTTCGTCGTTATAAGCGGTATCTCCTGTATTTAATTTTTATATTTAATGGTTTAAAAATAATCGTCATTAAATTTTTATTAAATAAATCTTCATATTTTTATTGTTCCATATTAATGTACAAAAAATTGCATATATTTTTAAGTTTCAATTCAAAAAGTTGTTATTGGGAAAATATAAATAAATATTTATCAAACTTTAATTATTAAATAGATTTTCAATGTAATTTTTCTTTATATAGTCTAAGCTAAGTTTATACAAGGTGGCCCAAAAGGGTTGGGATATTTTCGAAGTTTGAAAACCTTTCGAACATTTCAATCACAAAATTTAATTTAAGATTCTTGCATAAGCTGAATTTCGTAAGGTTTAAGATGCAAATTCTTCCTTATAATTCTTTATAAAAACGATTTTCGAACGTTTAATTCTTGACCCTTTTGGGTCAAGTTAGTTATTTATTTTGAAAGGAATAATAGAGTAAAGTTTTGGCTTTATTGAAAAGATATTTTAATAAATAAAATAGATCAATTAATTTGTTTTATAAAAATTATTTTAAGCGTATTTTGATTTTCTTTACTTATGATAATGAATTAAAAGCTAAAAGGCAAATAAAATAAATTGTATTTTATTCTAATTTTAAAACAAAATAAGTATTTTTTTTCAAAATTTATTTATTTTTCTTTGACTTTCTTAGCACAAGTTTATTTAACTTATTTTTAAGAACATAAATTATTTATTATTTTTTTTCAGTTTTATATCTGACGCAGAAGATTTTTAAACAAAATTAAATAAAACAAAGATGAACTTAACAGTTTACTATAATAAATATTTTTATTTAAATTTTTCAACATTCGCAAAAAAAAATATATATATATTTACACCCAATTATTGTTACAAAGTATTTTTAATATTTAAAAAAAAATCAAAAATCCTAACGGTAAACCTGAATAATATTTGATATAATTTAATGAAAAATAAATACACTAAATACTTTTACAATATATCTAACTTTTGAAATAAACTTTTAAGGGAGTGGTATTAAAATTAACATTTATTTGAAATTAATGTTAAGAAAAGTTATTAAATTCAAAATATTGCATATATAAAGTTCATATAAGATCAAAATTTGTAGGTTCTTTAAGTGTATTTAGTTCTAGTTAACTATTAACAGTAAAATGAATTTAATAAAGATTATAAAATACCATATTAAAGTTATTTTTTTGTTTTGTTTCATTATTTAAACCAATATAAGTAACAAACAATCCAACCCAACTAAAAAGCTATTTAAACAATAATAAAGCTGGTTGCTTTTGTTTTTTTAACATTCAGCACATTAAAGTCCCAGAATAAAAATGACCCTAAGCAGTATTTTGTAGAAAGAATTTAAACTGCCAACATTGCAAACCAAAAACTGTTCGCGCGAACTATAATTCTTTAGCGCAATAAAAGTTAACGCACGGTACGCAAATACCAGAATGGTAACACAGTAGCCGGTGGTCATTGGCGTTCCATATAACCACTGTTTCCGGACTAATAATACCAATGCGTCTACCTATAAATAAAGACCGCCTCTCATGTTTATTATACTTCAACAGAATTTTCACAAATCGAATTTTACAAATTCTAATTAGACTTTGTGATATCTACAACATATTTAATTAAATAAATGAATTGACATGTAATGTTTTACACAAAGTTCTAAACTATTGTAAACCTAACCTCAAAATTGTAACAAAATTCAACTGACCCTTTTGATATTAGCATACCAAATACAATTCGCATTATAAATAGCTGAACAACTGTCGAAATTTCAAATTTTGTTGCACAGTACTGACACCGAAATTCAAATTATATGCAGAAATATAATGTCTGTTTGGATATTTTGATATTTTTACTTGGGGAATACAACACTTTGCTTTAGAATACATAATTTAGTTTTCATTAGTCGGACATTATACAAATAAAAATTATTTACTTAAGTAATTTTAAAATATAGCTTTCTATTAAATTTAAGTTCACGTATTCTTTAATTATTTATTCAAAAACTGGCTATTTTTTGGACTACAATATCTTAAATAAAATAAGTCACATTTAAAATAAACAATTAATTTTTTTAATACCAGTGTTTGATGGTGATTTTTTAAATACAATATATTTTCATAATATTACTATATTTTTATATTTATACACAATTTAAAAAATATCACAATAAAAGCCTGTAGCTAAACTCTTTTTTGTATTCTGCTACTCGCTAAAACTATTCTCTTAATAGATTAACTTCGTTACAAAAAATTACAGTAAGAGTTATAATTTTATTAAATATTTAAATAAGCAAGTATTAACAGGGATGTTAAAAAGGAGAATATAAAAATTTAGAGTATCTAAGCCTGTAATTTCTAAATAATTTACCTTTGTTATTAATGATATAAAACCTATATTTTAAATCGTAGCAAAGTAAATATTTATATTATCAAGATTATTTTATTTTAAGTAATAAATTAAAAATTTCATTTTATATTTCTGGTCATATTTTTATATCAGATTTTTAAATTTAATTAAACTTGTTTCTTTATTTTTTGTAATTTCTATTTTAACTGAGTATTAAAAATAATTATCAACTAGATCCTTTTATTAATTTAGCAGAAAAGTTGTAAAATATAATATAAATCAAATATTTTTTTTTATAATTACATTCATTAGAAACAGCCGATTATACTTCGGGATCTAAATACAAAAATTTTCTTAAGGCCCCTTCTAAAAAATATTGTTTTCATTTATTATACAATGCTTTATGTCTAATATCTCCGAGGCGCCCTAGAACTGAGGGCCTGAGTTTAATGCTCTCACCGCTTTAGCCTGGTGGACTTGATACTATTACCTCGATTTTAGTGACCTTGAGAGAGACTGGTTGTACTTATGATAATGACTTCAACATTTAAAACTTGATGTTAATATTTCTAACAGAAATTTGAATTAAAACGAGAAAAAATACTTTAAAATGCTGAAACTATTTATTAAAATAAGAACATTTAAATTAAATAAAAAAATTGGAAAATTTGGTGTTGATTAATTTAAATCAGCTTATAAAAATAAATTTAATTAAACATGTATCTAAGCCATTATTTTAATTGTAAAAATAATTAAGGAGGGACTCCACCCTGAAGATTTCAAAAAATCGAATTTTTTGCATAAATCTATTTCTTATCCTGTGAAAAATGACCCTCCAAAAGCGTTATTGATATTCGAAGTCATTTCGAATGTACAAAAAGAATTGCGAAAGCCGTACACGTTAACAACAGTACCGAAAACATTTTGCAAACTGGGTGTCACTTTTTTTCGGGAACCATTCAATGAAATCACTTTAATCTTTATCGACAATGTGTAAAACTGTTTTTT
>NEEE01002045.1:23999-36121 GCA_002278615.1 Pogonus chalceus
ATGTAATTTTTATAAAAATATCTCGAAAACTAATCGATTTATATAGCGATATTACCAAAAATTGAAATTTTTCTGAGATTAGCGTCAAAAATATGATTTTTTTTTTCAAATACTCTAATTAATTCAGTATTATAAAGAAAAATGCTTTTCAGCAGAAGAATAATAAATTATATAATAGTTATTTTTACTTTTCACCAAATTTTAAATAAATAACAATATCTTAAAAAATACTATAGATATGAAATTTTTATGACGATATTTTAAAAAAATTCAACATCTGATATAAATTCTTGTTAAATAAAATTAATTTGTATGAAATATTCCGTTGATTGCAGGTCCCTATCACCGCTTCGGAGATGGGCTCCAGCCCGCAGGAAGTGCAGGCATTACGCGACCGCGTTCACGAACTCGAATCAAAAATTCGTGAACGCGACGAAATAATTTGTCAGCTACGTTCATGTCTTGATAAATTCCAATCGGTTATACCATTTTATACAAATGCGGCGTCACCGAAACACAAAAGTCTTAACAATAATATCGGGCCACGTCCGCGGAAACAGCGTGCTCAGGGTATATCCGCCGAACCCCAGAGCGAAGCTAGTATCCAGGAATTATCCCGACAAACTTTCCAAACCTACGATAAAAATGAAAGGTAAGATTAAAAAATTCATCATTCTAGAACAACAGACATTTATTTATTGATAAACCTTTTTATATCTAATTGATAAAGCGTGGGTTTTACTTGACGTTTAATACAAATATTCCATTAAAATTGTTTAGATATTATAATGAAATTATTTATCGCAAAATAATTAGTCTTTTTTAAGTAAATATCATATTGAAATGAACTTATATTATCTTCAAAAGTAATAGGTATTTGTTTTTAGTTATGCGCCAATAGATTTTTGGCTGTTACTTAAATTCTATTTTCGTGTATAAATAAATTATTTTGTAACTTCATGTGTAGTAATTATTTTATATTTTTTGGACAACTATTATAAATAACAATTTTCTACGTTTCATTGTTATATTTTTATTAGAAAATTCGAAGTTTTGCTCATAAATTTTCCTCTAAAATTATTGGGCTCACCGTTTTCCTCAAGAATTTAAAGCCTCCAAAGTGCGTTTTTTTATTTTTTTAACGTATTATGAATCTTCTTTTCATTAAAACCTTTTATTTTTAAGTTACGTGTAGGTGATTTGAAAAGTTTGAGGCCCTAAACTTCGAAATTATGTCCTTTTGAACCAATTAAAAGTGCTTCTATGTCAGGCCACAAATTTTTCAAACGATAATTGTATTTTTCTTTGCAGCTTCTCCAATTATCTTAATTTTTATATTTCAAGCTATAAGTTAATTGTTTCTAAAATGTACATTGAAAACCAAAATAATTCTATAAAATTAAAATCAATTTACAAGATAAAATAACATACATAGTAATATTTAAATGAATTCATTACGAATACAACTTACACTCATAAAGTAATCTTAAACCACGCCAATTACCAACTAATTCTAAAATACGATTTACAAATCATCGAGATTAAAAAAAAACCTTTTGCTAATCCTGATTAAGAAAACTTTATCTTCCTGATGTAATTAAGTTTAGAATTTATTTATTTGTTCAATATTTCTTAGTGATTGGCTTCTGGTAATAAAATTATAAAATTATGGCTTGGTGCGCATACTAATTACAAAATTATAGCAATTTTAGATTTTTACTGCAGAACTAGATTGAAGAGAAAATTTTCAGTTTTTTTTATGATTGTTTTGTAATTATGGGTGGGCTGAAAATATTTTAATTTGATGTAATTTATCTGGAAAGGTTCATCTTTGGATTTAAATATTCCTTAAGGACTTACTTTGTTAATGATTATTAAATTATATATAATAACATTTCTAGCAATTAAAGTTATGAAATATTAACAATTATATGTGTAGGTGTGCTTGTAGGACTTAACTAAGGCTGGTTTAAATATTTACCGATGCAATCTGTTACCAATTAAATATTTCTGGAATTTAAGACGATATAAGAAATATTTAAATTATAGACTACAACTTTTTGTATAGCTCGAATGATACGTGAAGCCTCTAAATTATTTTAAATAACTAATTTAAATATTATTCAAAAACAAACTAATTAAAAATATATAAACTAGATTTTTCAATTAATTTTCCTATTGGAACAAGTACGAAACTAAAAATTAATCTAATCAGAATCTCATTAACTTGTTAATAGAAACGCGAACCGTGTAATCATCGTCGTCTTATACGACTGTCACATGTCATACTGACAAGTAGTCCTACTAATCACAGCCACCGTGATTTTAAATAAAATTCCTTTTAGATTCTGATTAGATTTACATTCTAGGATTATTTTAATATGAAAATGTGTAAATTTTATTTTATGACTTATAATTACATCAATTGGTAAATGTCGATAGAGATTATACTGTGTTATTAATTAATTAATAAGTAATTAAAGTTGATTTGTGTCAGTTTTAATAATTAACTTGTTGATTATTGATATTTTATGATATGCTAATATTTATTGATTTTAAGAAATATGGAAATTATTTATACAATTTACAAATTCAGGTGTAAACATTTTAAATATTACAAAATTTATCAAGGCGCATAGATTGTTTTTATCGACGAAAAAAAATTATTTTGATTTCTGTTTTTATTTTATATACAAAGTGTCCCAAAAGGGTCGGGGTATTTCCGAAGTTTGGAAACCTCTCGAACATTTCAATCGCAAAATTTAATCGTTGAAGATGGTCTATTGGTTTTAATTCTTGAACAAGTTGAATTTTGTAAGGTTTAAAATACAAATCCTTCCTTATAATTCTTTGTAAAGAAGATTTTTGAACGTTGTATTCTTGACCCTTTTGGGACACTCTGTATAAGTAAGATTTGTATCATCAAATTGGGTTTTTTTTTTTTTTAATTCAGAAATAATGTGCCTATGTATAATGAAACCTAAAATGAAGTGATAAACACAGACAGAAGATAAAACTACTGCATTTCTTATTATTTGATCCTTCCAAATTCGGACTTTATTATTTTGATTTTATTTTAGAATTAAGTACAGTTTTTGTCAACAAATAGTTTCCTAATCCAAAGATAACCCGAGTCGAAATTTAAAGCCGATATTGCTCCCTCTAGTTCAGAATAGAGCCTGTTTAGAGCCCAGTAGANATTTAACATGGAAATAGAACCAACTTTGAACTCAGAGGTCCGACAGAAATCCTACCTTAGGAGGCTCTATTTAGGCGTTAAATTTCGACTCGGGAATGTGTCTAAGCATAAGAAATAAATAATATTTTATTAATAAGTTTCCTAAATCCCTAAAATATTCAATAGGTCCTTAAAGGCTTCTTTTTCGAATAATAAAATGAATAATTAATGTTTTGAATATAAAATATATTAATAAAAACAAAAGTATTAATTTGATGAAAGATACACTAAGTTAATTAACTCATTTTGTCACCGCGAGTATATTTATATCCACCTTTATTTATAATATATTCGAACGGTGAACTAAACGATATCGTATCAATATATCATACATATATTGACACTTTTACGCGTACAGTGTACCGTGTTACACTGCAATTTAAATAAGTGGACTCCCTGTGGCTTGCATATTTCACTGTCTTGTAAAATATGATAGTCAAATATTTTCTAAGCCTACTCTTTGGTTGATAAGTATGTTTGCGTGATTGCTACAAATGCACATGTAAACTTATCAATTAGAATTTTATTGGTTTGTAATTATGTCAGGCCTCTGTGGGGGTTTAATTTTTTATTTATTTCATTATGTTATTTTAATGTTCGGCTACTTCATTCGAGTATTTTAGAATTGTTGTGCTTGCTTTTATTTATTACTGTGGGTTGTTATTTATTTGTTTCATTTAACTATTTTAATTAACAATTATTTATATTTTAGAGGCTTTGTTTAATTTATTTTCTTATTAAATATTTTAAATATTATTTCATCAATTCTTACAAGACTATAGATAAAATAAGAAATTATTAATTTGTCTTTTAAGATAATTAATAATAAATTGTTTTTAATTTTGATAAGACTGCACGTAGGAGCCAAATAAACTTGCATGAAACTAGTAATTAGATATGCACCGTTCAATGAAGTCGTGCCTTATAGTACCCTTATAATATTCCTAATAATTTATAGTAAAAGAAAACAAGTCACTCATATACAATTTATTTAAAATGCCAAAACACTGTTAATCATTGTAATTTTTTTAACTTATGTGTCTCTTAAGGGGGTATTACCGTTTAGACAGTTTTTCAGGAATTTTTTTGAGATGATTTGTTGTAGCTTGTTTATTTATATTTAAACTATAATTTATATTTAATTTGATTATTAATTATTTTTAAAAGGCCCGGTTGGATCTCTAAATGTAGCCTTAAATGAGGCCATGACCGCCGTGTTTTTTAGGATGGTCGGGAATCTTTTCTCCGGTTTTGTGATCTGAAACTTAATTTAATACAGATGAAGGATTGCTACTTAATCTTATCTGGAGTTTGGACCATGGAATTGTAAACTGTTGATAATTAACAAAATGGTAGCCTTCTCAAAAAAATTAATCGATTTTTGTCCCTTTTTTTACTTTAAAGTGCACAGAAAAATGTTTAAAATTAAAATAATTGAATGAAAGAGGTCCAAACTTTAAAAAAATTGTGGAGATAAACATTCTAAAAACTCAAGAAGATACGTTTCATAGTTTCTGGAAAATGGAAAATATTTCCAGCCAGCAAAATAAAAAATATAATGCTTTCGAGAAAAACGCGTTTGAAGTTTTGACACAAGTAGAGATTCTTAACTTTAGTCAGCAATGCCTGCTCTGTACAATAGGCCCTCTTTTTCCGCATTGGTGGATGAAACTAGACACTATAAAGTATTAAAAAATGCAAAAAGAAAAATAGATTTTTTCAAAACTTTAAACGATAAGACCCCTTAAGTGAAACTTTCAGATTGAATCAATTCTTTCATAAATATCTATAAAAATTGCTTCAATTAGTAATATATTATTTTGGAATTTGAAAAAGCTTTGAAAAGTCTTTAAACTAATATTAATTTATATTAATTTGATTGCTTTTTTTTATAAATTTACATAAAACATTTCATTTATAAGTGAACAATTTAATTATAAAATAAAACGCAAAGGTTTATGTTTTTTTTTTTATTTTCGCATAAAATCCATATAAGAAGACCGCGATTTCGATTGTACATAAAGAGCCATTAAAATAATATGTTACCAATTACTGTTTATAGATCGTAATTTCGAAAATCACATTTGCGGCCAATAATATATAGGTAGAAGCCAGCTTATATACGCTATAGAATTTTTAAATTGCCCATCATTTTTTTCTCCGCGCAGCAACACACCACACAACAAGAAAATACAAATAATATCGTATTAAAATTTGAAATTTAAAAATCCATTTATGTCACTTAAACTTGTATCATTTTACAGATAATAACGTAAATGTTAAAACAAAACATAAGCGTTCGCGTGAACCATAATGGCTAGCGGTCATATTGCACCTTTTATTAGTTGTTTGTAAGGCTGTGAACTGACCAATCCATAAATTTCTTTAACTTGAAGGCGAATAATTAACTTGTTTTACGTTTGCATTCATAAACAGGGGAGGCGGTGAATGTTAACTTGTTCTTAGTAGATTAATGTGCGGTACAATTGTTTATGATTTATTTGCTACTACTTTGTTGTCTTTAATTGTTTTGTTTTAATTTATATTAAAGATTTACTGAGGTATGGTTTGTCTCTGAATGGAATCATTTATTTATTTTTATAATAAAAGAAAAATATAAGAGCATATAACTTTAATCTTTGAATTTCATTAAATACTTGAACAATTTAAGCATAAATAAAACGTTCATAGATGAAACGAAAAAGTAACAGAAATGAAAAGTAAATGATAAACATAATATGCCAATAAACTTTTCCTTAATAGATACAAAATACAATATTAAAAGATAAAATAACATAGATTTATCAAATAACCAATTTTTCAAGCTAATTTTTTTATAAATGAAACGAAAAAATGACAGAAAGGTAAAGAAAATGATAACAGAGATTTCCAATAGACTTTACCTTTCTGGATTGAAATTAATAAAGATAAAATTTCATAGATTTGTTAAGTTCTTAATTTCTTAATTTAAATTTCTTTATGAATAAAACGAAAAAGTGACAGAAAGGAAAAGAAAATAATAATCATAATACGCCACTTAGATTGAAAATAAATAGTAAAGATTAAATATAAAATACTTAAATTTTTAAGTTAAATTTCTTTATGAATGAAACGAAAAAGTGACAGAATGAAAAAGAAAATGAAAAACATAATATGCCAACGAATTATATCCTTATAGAAAGAAAATAATAAAGATAAAATGATATAGATTTCCCAAATTACTTTCAAATTCAAGAATGAAACGAAAAAGTGACAGAAAGAAAAACAAAATATATAAAAATAATATATCAACAATTTGTATCCTTAAAGATAGAAAATAATAAAGATTAAAATATAAAGATTTGTCAAATGTCTGTGGCAGAAAGAATAAGAAGAATAAAAATACCGACAACTTATCAAATAATAATAAAAAAAAAAAAATTACATAGATGTGGATTTTTTCGAAAACGACTTTAGCTATAGCTATAAGCAACATGGCCGATATAAGTACCTTTTTCTAGTGAAGGCAAGGTCTTCGTAAATGAAACAAAGAGCCGATAACGATTCCATTAAATATTTTTTATTTATAAATATTCGAAGAATGTGTCTCACAAAAATTATAAATAACAGAGGAAGTAAAAAAAACTGTGATTCATATAACGCCTTAGTTTCCCAATCTGAATCTAACATTTCACCTTTAGAGACATAAAACAATTAATCATAGAAAACAAAATGCAGTAAATAAAATCAAATTTTAACATCTTCACACTTGAAGTAACAAATGACGGTTTATCTGAACTCATATCACATATAAAACAATTAATAATAAACGACAAACACACATATGTACATATATGCTGAATGCATCTAGTAGCGTATGTATGTACATATGAAAACGAAACAAGTGACAGAAGTCGTCGCAATGGCACATGATCATTTTGATAATAATTTATATGTGATGCTTGTTAATACATTATAGTGCTTGTGACAGTTCCATAGATGGATACCATCTGATCTCGTTACTAACTCGCTAATTTATTCATTCTTGTTCATTGAGGTACATTATCAGCGGAATTAATATTATATTATATACATGCATATACATATATATCGTGTACTAAGCTTGCGTTTGAATTACATGCACATGTTGCTACCATTCACAGATATTCAGTGGGTTTTATTTTATTTGTTGGCGAGATGTTGGCTTCAAGATGCCAGATATTGATTTCATGCTCAATTTATTGGATTTTAATTAAATGATATTGTAATATACTCATTGCGATTACATTTCTTCTTATTGAAACTAACTTGACGCTTTTGGAGGCAGATATTTCTGATAAGATTACTCTTACCTTTTTAAACAAAACTAATTAAAAAAATGTTTGATTTATGAAATTACGAAGAAAGAAAAGAGTTAACGACGAGTCTTGCACCCATCAACAGATAATATCAGGATTGACCGAGTTTTTTCAACACAAAATCTTTATTATACAAATTGAATTTATTGGCATTTTAATCTTTTCCTAAAATTTCTTTCCACACTTAATTACAAGAATGATATAGATTCTCCTGTGGTAAGAATACTTTAAATGTTTCTGGATTCTTAATTTTGGTAAATAACACATAAAGGCTTGTCAAAGTATATTTTGTACTTACCATGAAGTTTACCAATGATACAAATGTTAATTTTTTCGATATCTTTATTGAGTTGTACAAATGTTGCTATTCATTTGTAAGAATCTTTTTTTATTGGATGAAATTTGATAAAATACAGTTTTGGCTTGTCATCAGTTCTTCTGAAATCTGTTGAAATATATAAAGAACTGAATAACTTCTTTAGAGTTAGAAAAAATCCATTAGTCTGTATTTACCAGATAAAGAAATTTTATTTATTATCATATTATTTTTGAAAATCTATACTTAACACTCCAATAAAGGAGTCTGAATTATCCCTTACTCCCTTCCTCTAATTCCTTTCAACTATTTTTGTCTTTTACCCCAATTTTGTCATTACTTACAATTTGGCCTATTAAATATTGCCTCTTTGGTCATCTTATTCCTTTTTCTATTCTATCTCTTCCTTCTGCAATTCTGGCATTGAAATCACCTACTGATAACAAATGTTTTTTATCTGTTTTCTTTATAGTTATTAATTTCTCCAATATCTTCCTTATTTTTCCGTTTTTATTAATTTATTATGCTTATTTTGGACTTCGAAAACAACCAGGAATAGCAAATTAAGTAAGGAAAATGAAGCAAGGAATTTAAGTTATGTAAATAGACTCAAGAAAATTCAATTTTATCGTAATAAATTCTCAATATTACAAACCAAAATTGCAATAAATATTTAACAATTCGTATAAAATATTGACACGGTAGTGTGAAGACAGTATTAAAAATTGTAAAACAATGTCTGTATGGACAGAACCATAAGTATTATTGAAGCAAGACAATTACCAAAACTTGTTTAATACGCACAAAGCCATTTGGTACCTAAGTGGTAACCGGTCTTCGAATAATCGATGCGCCTCCGTTGCTGGTGCAGAGGCTCTCATTAGACTAACATTACAAGATCGACGATATTTAATTGGACTGGTTTCCTATATTATACCTTATGTTTATTTTTTGCTTAATTTTGTACACTTTGGGACAAAAGATTTGTCCAATCAAAAATATTATATTATTTTTATTTGTATTTATTATATTTGTAATTTTAAAAGCGTTAATTATTCTTTTATGATTCTAAGAGACTCTTTTGTTAATTGAAAAAGAACAATTGTTCATCTTATTCTTTTATTATCTATTGAAAGCTGTAAATAGCAGCTTAAAATAGTTTTTTTTTTTAATTTTGATTACTGCAATATCTCATTTAAATTATTAAATTAAATAATAAATATTTTTGAAATCAACAGTCCAGTAAACCGAAGAAGCCAATCAATAATTATTTAAAAATAAATATTGGTAATTTCTTAAGTAGAATAACAAGTTAAAATAAAAATTAATTAAGATATCATACCGTATTGGCTGTTCCAATAAAAAAATCGTCACTTATTTTTTAAGATAAAAAACAATTTATTTAATAACTGAAATCTCCGAAACCAATTAACAAAAATGATAAAAATACCATTAAAATTATTTTTGCATATTTATATTATAATGTAGCTACATAAATTTTCAGTTATTTCAATTTTTATATTCTATGATTGTTAGTGCATATGACAAGCTGTCATGAAACTTGTTCGGTACGGCCCTGTGTGTAGGAAGAACAAAGCGTTTGTCTGTTGTTTCATAATTTGCATGACAAGTGAATTAATTGTTGAATTTATTTATATATGTGAGAAATAGTAGTTGAAATGTAATCGGTCTGATCAAAGTCTGTTACATTGTTGTAAAAATATTAAATAGGTTATAAAACAATTGCACTTTTCATTGTTTTTCTCTGTCCAAGAGTTGGCCATGCATTTTTCAATTGTTTTCGTTATTTCTAGAACAAATTCTCAAAAGTTATAATAACCAAATAACCTTAATCGATATTATTAAATTTCTTTTTCAAAAATAATAACATAAAACAAAGTAATAAAACCAAGGATAAAAAAAATTCAGCAAAGAAAAACCTATAATTATTTAAATGTTTTGGCAATAATCATGCAAAAATCAAATGATTTATTATAACATGATTATAATTTCACCATGAATTCAACCAATAAACGTTTCAATCAAAACGTATCAATTATTGTAGTTTTCCAATGCGGCTAAAACTTTCTAATTATTATGATCAATCAGTTAATGATAAGGTTTTACATTATTTTTACAAAATATGTCACTTTTCAATGTGGAAAACATGAAAAATACTTTTAATACTTATAAATATCCTTGACCGAAAATTTTAATATAAAGATTACATTGTTAATTAGTGTTTTGTTTTATAAATAAATTTCTAAGTAAACTAGATTTATTTATCATTTTTAATTTTGTTTTATAACCTTTACAGTTTTTCTAACCATATATAGTATTTTTATTGCAAATAAAATTAGAAATTCATAATTTTATCTTAAGAAATCGCTGTATTTTTTTAGAATTCTTAATTTCTTCTTACAATATTTTATTGGTATTTTAAATGAAACTGATTTAAAAGTTAATTTAACGGTTAAAAATATTTAAATCAATAACAAATTTGACAAAATAAATACAAAACCAAACAAGTGATCAAAATCAATCTCAGCCTCCTAAGATATTATCTGAAACACGTACACAATAAATCATCCCATGCAATGAAAAATGGCAATTGTTTTGTAAGCTTGCTAACTTGATTTCAGAGTGCATTTAACGATGAAACCAATATAAGATTTTTTTATTATTATTTATGACATAAGATCTTGTTGAAATTACCACTTAAATATTGTGTATTTATTTTTTCTTCAAATTAAAAAGATGAATGGCTGAGAAAATAATTTATAGCAGGTTTTAAATGAATAAATTTTGTAGGGTTTGCTGTCGAAATCAATTAAATATTTGTTTTATTCATTTGTTTGTGAGTACGTAGTAGCATTTGTGACGTCATTACTGCTTTGGCGGATTTTATAAAATATTTATTAATACATATTACAAATAATTATAATTCATGGTGGTCCGTATTATGATATACATAAATAGCACAACGTAAAAGGATAATCATTAATATAATAAAAGATATATGAAAGTAATAACGATATCAAATTATTCACATTCGCTTGTTAAAGCATTTCATAGACGACTAGATGTCTGAGTGCCTGATGCAACTTCCTAATTTGATGTGAATTTCTTATTTCTATGTCGGTTATTTATAAATAACATAATGTATCATGTTGATAAGTAATTATTAACACGGTTACTGAGGTTTATAAATAATGAATGGATGTATAATGTGATTTTTTGCGGTGGTTTTTGCCGCTACTTAAATGGAATATTAATTGGTAGTCTGGCGTAATGATTCATCAATCTGATTGTTAATCTGTTTTATGTAGATTTATGCTTCATTGCGCTTTTCGTTTCAGAAAACTAGAAGCTAATTGTTTTCATATTTTCTGATAACATTTGCTAAATATATGAGCAAGAAACAGAAACAATATTTGTAGCTTCCAATTTTTTATATTGACAAAATAGTTTGCCATGAATTATCGATTCATTTTTGTTTTTTAAACAAAACTAATGAAAATCAGGCGTTTTTTATTTTAATGATAGTATGCCATGAATTTGTTATTGATTCTATTTTGTTTTTCCTGTTATTAACTGTCATTATTGTTACAAATGAAAATTAAACGTTTTGAAGAAATAAGATAGCCATGAATGTGTTGATTCTATTTTGTTTTTTGTATTAACTGTCATTATTGTTATAATTTATAATAATCGACTATTTCTTAATCAAATAAATGCAAATTAGTCAATTATTTCAATATATAATATATCTTAAATAAAAACTAGGCGTACTTATTTTTTGTTTTAACTTAAACAGTTTGCCATGAATTTGTTAATTCTATTTTGTTTTATTCTATTAACTGTCATTATTTTTTTTAAACAAAACTAATGAAAATCGGGCGTTTTTGTTTTAATGATAGTTTGACATGAATTTGTTGATTCTATTTTGTTTTTTTTTATCAACTGTTATTATAGTTTAAAATAAAAATTAGATGTTTTGCCGAAATAGATTGCCATGAATATGTTAAATATATTTTGTTTTATTCTATTAATTGTAATTATTTTTTTTTAAAACAAAACTAATGAAAATCGGGCTGTTTGTTTTAATGATAATTTAACATGAATTTGTTAATTCTATTTTGGTTTTTTATCAACTGTCATTTTTGTTACAAATTAAAATTAAACGTTTTGACGAAATAGATTGCCATGAATATGTTAAATATATTTTTTT
>NEEE01002045.1:66773-77512 GCA_002278615.1 Pogonus chalceus
AATTTACAAAAAAAATCAATTTGTTTATTTTACAAAGAGTAACTTATAAAATTATTAAAATGTATTAAAAGAATTTAATATTTTAATTAAAATTGTTTCCAAAAACAAAAATTAAACACAGTGATAGCAGTTCTGTATCATTAAATTTTATTTATAAACATTCTGAAACAAATATAAACAATTGATTAATTACAAAATCATGTTATAAAAAAGTAAAAAAAATGGTATCTCGCCAATTAATTTGACAACAAAAACAAAAATCGCGTGTATATTTTTATTGTTTTACGCCAAGTTAATGAATGATTCACGTAATCACATTTTTTAAGAAACGCCGGCTATACCCTAGACTCGCTGGTGCTTGTTCAACTGTTCTCCGTTAAAACCTATTCAGTAACCAAGCAACGCTGGAAGTAGTCGGTAGTTTATAAGCGTCCTTGTAAACATTAAAACGTGCATTTTATTTTTATAATATTATCTATTTATTAGTTTAATTCGATCTCAATATACATTATTTAAAAAAAAAAATCAAGTGTGCTGTACGTTTTTTTGTTTCATCTAACATTCATTTATTTTTTTAAAGCAATTTGGTGGACGTTCATAGTTAACTAGATAGTGAAAAGTGATTTTTTTATGTGATATTTAAAGTGTTTTCAATAATTCGGAGCAAAATTATTTCATACAACATGGTATGTTTTTATTTTAGATAATATTTTCTGTATTAGTTATACTAAAAATATTTGATTTTCTGGTATTATAAATATTATATATTGCGCTAATAATATACATATTTATATTTTTTACTTTTTTAAATTATGTAGCAATGAAATCCGTGTCCTTGGAATACAAAAAAAATGCTTTTCTATTCTTGGAAATTAATTTAATGATGGTTTAACCGCATAAGAGTAAAAAATATAGTTTCTTCTATAAGGTTTGCAACAAATTTGCTACAAAACTTGGTAAATTTTTTAATTAGAGCGTTTTTTTGTCATTTGAATATTCATATAAATAATTACATAATAATTACGTCATTTCAATATATTTATAAATAAAATGAATGCTACAAATTATATAATAATGTTAGATTTAACATACCAATTAAATACTGTATAATTATAAAATACATATAATTATTAATAAATATTTTATATGACTTTGGAATTTTGAAATCATTTTTAAATTTATCATATAAATAAAACATCATACTTGCTATTATTAGATACAGGATTAAAAATAATTGTTTTTAATAAATCTATTAAATTGATTTGCTCATAAAGCGCGCTCTATGTGAATCATGTGTATGTTTAGGTAATTAAAATTAAGTTTCATTTCTTTTTTGTTTTTTATTGCTTGTCATTTGTTAATGTTTTTTATTGATTGTTACGTTTGGATTTGTTTAATATTTAAAACAATTCCTAAAAACATTGGAGTTTAATTTGGCGCCAAAATTATGTCACTTTGTTGTCTTTATTAAATATGAAAAAACCTTTTCTTATAAGAAATCGAGTAATTTATTATTTTTAAATATTATAAAACAAATGCATTATATATTTTAAATAGTTTTTATGTCATACTTTGTCATCAAATAAAAATGTGTCATGAGTAACCATTGTCAAAATAACAACTGCAGTCTTAAGAAATATGAGCAAATATTGAAAAATTTGTAAAATCAAAATAATTGCGTTTCTTGTAAAAAATACAAATCTCTCATCAATTTATATAAATAGAATTCATCTAAATACGAAATATAATTAATTTCTAAAATTCCCTAATTATTTATAAAATTAATTGACGCTATAAATATCAGTATAAATTACAGAAATAAATTTAAATGCTATTTTAAAAAATTGAAATGAAAATATAATGTTTATTTAACGCTATCATTAAAAATAGATTTTAAAATTAATAATTTAATTGGCATATTACACCCTAACTCTATATATAATTTTCCTTTGATATTTCTTAAAATATTTTGGGATATATCACCATTTGCCAGAANGACACTATTACCACAATATCAATTTGCGGAACCAAAAATTTTATTTTCCTACTATAACGCGGTTTCCATGCATCGGTTTACGTACAAAACTTCTGTTTACGCGATTTTCAGACGCGTCAAAGGTTTCAAAATGTTGGTTTTATTTTTATTTTTGTATAAATCTATTCCTGATCCTGTCTAACATGACTCTCTTAAAAGGTTTATTGATAATCGAAGTCTTTGCAAAGATACAAGAAGCATTGTGGAGGCCGTAAAATACAAGTTGTCTCAAAAGGGTCAAGAATTAAACGTTCGAAAATCGTATTTACAAAGAATTCTAAGGAAGGATTTGCATTTTAAACCTTACAAAATNAACACTATTACCACAATATCAATTTATGGAACCAAAAATTTTATTTTCCTACTATAACGCGGTTTCCATGTATCTGTATACGTACAAAACTTCTTTTTACGCGATTTTCAGACGCGTCAAAGGTTTCAAAATGTTGGTTTTAATTTTTTCTTTTGCATAAATCTATTCCTGATCCTGTCTAACATGACTCTCTCAAAGGGTTTATTGATATTCGAAGTCTTTACAAAGATACAAGAAGCATTGTGGAGGCCGTAAAATACAGGTTGTCTCTAAAGGGTCAAGAATTAAACGTTCGAAAATCGTCTTTACAAAGAATTNAAGAAAGTTCTATGCTTCATGATAGTCAATCTATTATAGTTTAAGAAAATCTAAACGATTTTATTGTACTTTCTTTAAGAACTGATGGCAACTGGCACCCATAGAAGTGCCTTTTTTGAAGGGTATTTGACATCGAAGGCCACCCCGGCTCCAAATATTTTTACTTCAAAAATTTTTAAAATAATAATTAAAATGCGTGCAACAATATAGTAAAAATACCCCAAATTATTCGATTGTTATTTTAACAATTAAAAAAATTCCTGAATATCGCTGTTTTTTAGACCTATTAGGGTTTAATAAACAGATACTTCGCATAAATTGAAGGATTAGGTCTATGGANGTCAATACCGAAAACTTTAAACGCGTTTTTCTCGACACCACATTTTTCAAACTGGGTAAAAAAAGTTCTATGCTTCATGATAGTCAATCTTTTATAGTTTAAGAAAATCTAAACGATTTTATTGTACTTTCTTTAAGAACTGATGGCAACTGGCACCCATAGAAGTGCCTTTTTTGAAAGGTGTCGTGACGTCGAAGGCCACCCCGGCTCCAAATATTTTTACTTAAAATTTTTTTAAAATAATAATTAAAATGCGTGCAACAATATAGTAAAAATACCCCAAATGATTCGATTGTTATTTTAACAATTAAAAAAATTCCTGAATATCGCTGTTTTTTAGACCTATCAGGGTGGGGTCCCCCCTTAAACAAATATATGTTTAATAAACAGATACTTCGCATAAATTGAAGGATTAGGTCTATGGAAGAAACACAAAAAGCTGCACCAATTTTATTTCTGTCAAAATTTCTAAATTACAATCTTCGAGATTTATGTTAAGACATTATTCATGTATTATTTTCTAAGAAAACAATTTAATTATCTATTAAAGTCGTACAAAAAATACTTTAGACTTAAATCTTTAAACTACGTATGTATAAAGATGTAACATAATAATAATAATAATTATAAATTTATCTAAAACAAAATCAATTTAGTATTAAATCTAAGAAATTTATAGTTAATTACGCTCATGCCAACATTAATAATTACTTCAGATAAAAGTTGTAAAACAAAGGAAGCAAATAATTTTATATTAAATTTAATAGTGTTTTAATTACTATTACTTCAAATGCCTATTAATAGTAATATTTACAGTGTATCCAACATTAGAAAACTACAATTATTTTAATAGATTTGATCTAATATGGATATAATTCCTTTTACTTTTCTGTGCACGCCTTAAAATAATTCGCTGATTTATAGACTTGTTTTGGACTCACTTATTTTGAAAGAATCAATTATTTTTTATTTCATTCAAATTAAATATATTTTATTTAATTGTATTTTACGCATATGCGCATATTGACAGCGGATTAAGTGACGTAAAACACTTTTTCTATGTAATTTTAAAAAGTTTCTTATTTTTGTTTTACATTTAATAAAACAAATTCATAAATTAAAAGAATTACAATTACAAACGATTGTATTTTAATTAAAAACAACAAACATTTATACATATTACAATCCGAAGAAAAAAAAATAATAAAAAATTCCTATCACTTGCCCATACATATGTACGGTAACCTTTGACTATAAACAATTATAGATCGTACAAGGTTACACATAGAGTTATTATTAACCAAAAGTACTTGTTCTATATCATCAATTTAATAATACTTTTATTAATGGAATAAATTAATGTTAGTTCAGGTTTTAAAATACATCTACGTTACTAAATATCATATTATATGATTTATACATCGCCATTTTGAATATTTCGAATCTTTATTGTATGTATTTTCGTTGGCAACATTATTATTTTGACACATATTTTCTAACCTATAAATTAATTCTGTCAAAATATGGTGATATACCTTCCGGTATTTCGATTTTATTTAAGTTTTTAGACAAATTTATTCGAAATATATCAGTTATTCTATTATTGTTCTATTTAAACTATAAAATTATTTGTATTTATTTAACATTGTGGTGCCAGGTCATACCATAATGATAACATTTTGATGATAACATATAATTATAAATATATTTTGTTATGTTTATCATTTCCCTTGTTATATTTGCGGCTTGGTTTTAAATCCGATAATGGTTTTATATCCATTTTTCCGTAAACAACTGTTTAATATTTGAATATATTTCGATTTTAATGTATAAAAACATTTTTTGTACGCCATATTGTATTTTATTTCTTTCTATGTATATCGCTTTTTCTTTTCATCGACCGAAAATTTACTTATGTTTTTAAAGTTGCACTTTAATTATAAAATTTTGTTCATTTACTTATTATTTAATCATTTAAATGGTTAATACTTAAGATTCCACCAAAACTACGTGTTCAATAAATCGATATTTACATATCGAACATAAATCATTGATGATATAACACATATACATATGTAATGTCCCTGAAACGGTTTTTGAACTCAAAAAATATTAAACAAACAACTGTACTATGAACACAGATTCTTATATAAACTTGAAATTCTATATGTCTTTCATATGTTCATGAATACATGTTTTAATATATAAACATTGTTTGTTATTATATTTTTGAATTTGATTTGTTCTTAAAAGTGAAAATTTAATTTGTAACTTTTCATTTTTACTTATATTAATAAGGCAACATTCATTTCTCAAGGTAACTTAATAAAATTTAAATAGATTATGTAAAATGACACAAAAAATCACCTGGTGCAATTAGAATTTTAATATCTTTATTAATTTTGAAGTTGTTAATTTAATAGTTAAAATGAACTAGATAATTTTTAATTTTTTTTTTTGAAGGTAATACTTCGTAAGTAAATTTGCAATATTTGATATTTCGCTGTAAAATGTTTATTTTTCGAGGTAACCTAACAAAAATTACATACTTTATGTAAAATGATTTCCATATATTTATTTGTTTTCAAGTTATCGTTATTTATTTAAATTTTTGTATAAAAAGTAGATACCCGTCTTAAATTGCAAATAACTTGAAAACTACTAGTTTCTATAATAGTTATTTACATACCAAGTGCGGGAACGACTGGTTCANATACACAAAATATTTTTGCAGTAGATCGTAGTTTCTCATCGAAATGGTCCAAATAAACTATAAGAAATAAATATTTTCAAAAATATTTGTAGGTATACCCTTTAGAATTTTGGAATTTTTGGAATATCGCTGTAGAACTTGTATTTTTCGAAGTATTTTAAAAAAAAATTACATACTTTATGTAAAATGCTATCAAAAATCGATTGATGTTTTTAAAATTTCTTTTTATTTATGTATTTTCAAATTATCGTCATTTTTTTTGTCATTTTTGTATAAAAAGTAGAAAAATTTAATCGCAAATATTCTGAAAATTATTGGTATATACTTAAATCTGTTGTCGTAGATCAAATTTTCTTATTAAAATAAACCGAATAGACTATAAGAAACAACTATTTTTGAAATAAAAGTTTAAAAAATTTTTTGAAGGTATATCTCTGAGTATAATTTCAATTTTACAAATATCGCTGTAAAATGTTTATATTTCGAGGTAACTTTATAAAAAATTACATATTATATGTAAAATGACACGAAAAATTGATTGGTACAGTCGGAATTTAATTATCTTAACTATTTTTCAAGTTATTGGCATTTATTTGAATTATTGAGGAAAAAGTTAAATTGCAAATATCTTGAAAATAGTTATTTTCCAAATCATCTCGACAAAACGAAGCGAATAGGCTCCTTAAAAAAAACAAATTTGGACAAGAAGTTTCGAAAAAAGGTATCCCTTAGTAAAATTTCAATTTTTGTATATCGCTATAAAATATATAATTTTGAAGATAAGTTTATAAAAATTACACAGTACAAGATGTCCCAAAAGGGTCGAGGTATTTCCGAAGTTTGGAAACCTCTCGAACATTTCAATCGCAAAATTTTATCGTTGGTCTTAATTCTTGCACAAGCTGAATCTTGCTAGGTTTAAGATACAAATCCTTCCGTATGATTATTTGTAAAAATGATTTTCGAACGTTTAATGCTTGACTCTTTTGGGTCAAGTATTTTTTATATATATACTTATATTTATTTTTATTTTAATCTTAAATAATTTGAAAAATGTTAGTTTCTACTGTAGCTCTAATTTTCTCATCAAAATGAGACATTAATTAACGAAAAAAATATAAAGCCGTTGCATTATTTAAATAAATAAATCTGTATAAAAACATTTTTTCCAAATAAAAAAAAAAGAAAGTATATTATAGATTTTTATCTAACACATGTATCATAATATACCACACATGTTTAAATATATGATTACATAAAATAATACTAGAAACTGATATCAATAAAAATAAACTACATAGATATCTTTAGTAACAAGTTACAATCACTAAAGTGCGGGTGTTTGCTTTATATAGATGCAGATCAAATCTCTAGAGTCTAGATTATAATATCTCAATATAACTACATATAGTCAGTCAGTCATCTTTGATCGGTATAGCTTTTATTTCTTAGTTAGTTTAGTTTGGTGTTGTGTCGTATCGTGTCGTGTCACTCATTGCGATATATTATATTACATGGAACTCTTTTACTTTTTTAGTCATATTTTTTTCAGGTTGTTTACTTGTTTTATACTTTTTTTAGCGTATTTAATTGTTTTACTTGAAGCACTTACTAATTGGACTAATAAATTTTCTCTTATACATATTTGGTAACTCATTTTATTCTTGTTATTATTTATTTATTGTACTTCATTTTTTAAATAATCATTTTGTTGAAAAATCATCTGATGTACTTGAAATTTTAGTATATTAATTATCGCCACGAATCAATGTAATTACGTAATAATAAGCAGATATTTTAGTTCGACATACGTTGTTATCTTTTTGTACTCATGCATTGAAATGTGTTGATTTGCGTTACCTAAGCAACATTCGAAACTTCTATTTCCCGCATTGTAACCAGATTAGCGTGCGGAAAATTTCGTAAAAAGCACTCCTATTTCTAAGGTATCTATTAAAAAACTGTATTTTTAATAAAAAGTATAGTTTTAAAGTAGTAAATTATTGAATGAAATTTAATTTTTAAGTATAAAATTAGTGCATTTCATTAACACAGTTGGCAACACATTCTGCCTGATATGACAGCAGTAACCTATGAAACTGCAAACATAATCATTAAAAATAATATTAGTTTTAAACTTTTTGTACAAAAAATATTGTACATACTTCTTGCGTGAACTTTGTTCCCGCACTTAGTATGTAAATAACTATTTCATTTTCTTAATGTTTAGTTAAGTACGTCGTAACTTTCTTCGAAAAATTACGTATACAGTGAACGCAGATTTCGTTTGTGCAATGGTTACGCAATCACATTGTTTCATGGCGACGACTATAGTTGCTATTATGTATATTAATTTTTGGTTAAAAAGTAGAAAAATCTTTAATCGCAAGTAACTTCGTAGTTTCTATAATATTTCAATTGTATAAATTGAAGTTTTTCAAAAAATTAGGCCATAAATTTTATCAAATTGTTTTCTTTTAGACACCTCCTTTAATTTACGCGGGAAATAAAGGGACGGATTTTTTTAAAATAAGATAAACAGAATCAAGAAATACTTAAATTGTTATGGATAATAAACAGGGCGATGTAATAATAATCTAATTACAATAAAATGTCGTAATGAACCATGAAAATATTACAAATGAAAATAATAAATAAAAACAAATGAATCAAAACGAAATAAATTCATGTAACGTATATGTTCGCGTTAAAAAAAGAAACTTTATATACAGTTGCATTCTTGCAAGAATACGTGATCAGTTTGAAAATAATGGTCAGTAGCTTTAAGCAATTTCATTGAATAATATTACGATTGATTCTAGTACTGAATGCAAACAGCCATTTTGCATAAATAAACATTATGAATTGAAATTTACTGAATGCAAAGATTACTTGATTTATATACTATATTATATGGTATTTATTTGTTGCCAGGTGTTTTATCTGTTGAGTTATGTATGAGAAATCTTTTGCTATTTGTTGCTAACTCTTCGCTAGGTATAAATTATTTCTTGGAAATGATAAATATGTAGAATTATGTTTTATATTCTTTTTCATCTATGTGTTCATCGCATAAATATAATAATTCTCTTTATTATGTTATCTTGATTTTTTATCTAGAATTTCTCAAAATATTATAGAGAGAAATACAAGTAAATGCTTTATTTTTGAGAAGTGATTTAATAATCCAGTTTATATCTTAAACTTTTACGTTGTATTTTGTATATTTTAACACCAAACAGGAAGTTGAAAATAATTGACATATCGCCTGGAAAATAGCGTTGATTATATAGCTGTAAACAATAAATCTCTTAGCGTCAGGGAGTCGACAACTCAAATTGCTTATATTTTAACAACAAAGGACAAAAATTCTACTTATTTTATTTTTATTAAACCACCTTATTAAAATGAACTTAATTTTCAAATTAAATATAATAATTCAAATAAGAAAATTCCTATTTCAAAAAATTTATATTCAGTATTTGTTTAGACAATATTTAGGTCAAAAATGGTTTATTCTGAAGAGAAAATGATTACAAAGTATAAATCTGAAGTTTGTACTTTAAAAATTGATTAATTTACTTGAAAAAGGTAGTTTCAAAAATTTTCAAATTAGTTTTCCAGGAATAAAATTGGTTGTAACTTCTTTCTTATTTCAAATATTATAATACAATAAAACGTTCGAAAATCGTCTTTACAAAGAATTGCATCTTAAACCTTACAAAATTCAGCTTGTGCAAGAATTAAAACCAACAGTCCAGCTTCAACGATTAAATTTTTTGATTGAAATGGTCGAGAAATACCCCGACCCTTTTGGCACACTTTGTATAACTTTGACATAATATTTTTGAGATGTTTACTTATTGATTTATAGAAAAAAAAAATCAACTTTTTAACAATATGTAATTATGTAATTTCTCCTTAAATAAATCTAATCTTTTAAATAATTTAATTTATTGTATTAAATAGAAAACGCTCTGTTTGTTTCAAATAAATGTTAGATTATTTTAATTGTATTTCGGCTTTTAAATCATCTTTAGAAACACAAAATATAAAATTTTTAAAACCCAAATTTTTATTTTTTGCTAGTGTGCATCTTAGAAATTTAACTTTTAAACATTTACTTAATGTAAGAATATATTAACTTTTTATTTGATTTATATTTTTTATAAAAATGTTTTATATCAAAATATGAAAAAAATGAATGTAAGAAGATAAAAATTAAGTTTAAAGTATTTTAATTTTATAATAAGACACATTAAAATAACTCTGTTATGACAGTAAATAACTTATCTGAAAAATATTTTAATAACATTATAATTCAGATAAAGTAATAAAATTTAATTACAAATAAATAAAGAGGTCAAAATTTTTATTACTACAAGTGAAAGAAACATTTAAATTAAATAAATATAACTCAACCGACCATATTGAGAATTATTACGAATTCATTTCGCATTTTATAAAAGGCATTACTTGTGATATATTAATTATTTAATTAAGTAAACAAATTAACCCACGTATAAATAAAAAAAAATTAAAATATTAAAAACGCCTGCATTCGTCAAAATCGCAATAAACTCCATGTAGGCTATGATTATTTTTATAATCCTTCAATTCAATTGTTTACAAAATCGCAGCCCACTTTGTGAAATATAATCGCACATGACCTGTCTTCTGTCTTCTGTCATGTTAATCAAGCATAAAATGAATAACAGTAAAATTTTGGCATTGCTTAACTTGAAAAAGTGCCAGTGAAATAAAAAACCTTTAAGATAATTATCTGCTTCTTACGGATCGTTACCGATAATTGCTAATTATAATTCAATTATGTTTATTTGTGAAAAACTTGTGATGGTTTTACTGATAACTTTAAGATGCGTTTGTAATAAAAAGTTGCAGTTTTTTGTCGTATAGTTGTCTTCATTTTATAAGAAATTTTTTCTGCATAATTCATTTTTTTATTCCTAAAATTAATGTTAATATTTTCAGTTGAAATGAATTATAAATTCAAAAAAAA
>NEEE01002045.1:123356-155201 GCA_002278615.1 Pogonus chalceus
AAAGATATTAAATATATAAATATTTATCTATTTTAATTGATTTTTTGTCCCCTAATTAAATTGTTATAAATAATTTAATTTTAATTTTCATCCCCTAATGAAAGAAAGAAAAAAAATATGGAATATAAACAAGTTGAATTGAATTTTCATCCCCTAAATTGGTTTTTGTTAAAACAATGTTTATGCTACAAATAATTTAGTTAAATATCTTAATACTTCTCTATTTAAATTGAATTTTCATCCCTTAGTTTAGCTTTTAAAAAAATGCGTATAAAATATAAATAATTTGATAATGATGTTAATGGAATTTACATCCCTTATTACAATTTTTTGCCTTAAATTGAATTTTCAATTTCCAAATATCTTATTATAAAAAAAAAATGAATTTCAAATAGTTGAGTCAAATTTAAAAAAAAGGATATATATTTAGATTTTGACCTAACATTGAATTTTCATCCCCTAATGAAATAATTATAGAATATAAATAAGTTGATTTAAATTTTTAAATATTATCTTTTTATCCCTTATATTGCTTTTTTTTAAGAAACTTGTAAAATACAAATAATTTAAATAAATATCTAAATACTTCTGTATTAAAATTGAATTTTCATCCCCTTATTTAGCTTAGAGAGAAAAGAAAAATAGAAATCTTATAAAATAAAAATAATTATATTAAATTTATAATTAAAGTTACATGTTACATTTTTTTTATCTTATATAAATATTATATCCTTGCTTAAATTTTTAACTTATTTAATTAATATTTCATATTTAAACCTGTTTTACGCAATTAAAAGTTTGTTTTACATTTAATTGAAAACTAAATTAGTTAAATTAAAACTTCAAATATTAATTATCACTGTATAAATACTTTTTATTTAATAAATGAATAACAGTTTTCGTTTATTAATTTTAATAAATATTAACATTATTTAACAAACGTTTAATAATTGCGGCTTTAGAAATATTCCAGACTTTAAATTCATCAAATAATCAAATATCAAATGTAATTAAAAACTTTATAACAAACTATTTTGAAATACAATATTATTAAACGATAGAACTCTCTAGACATTTCTAAATAAATATTTCTACAATGACAAACAAATATAAATTCATCTATAGTGTGTCAAAATAATAACAACTTAATTGTACACACAAACATTCTTAAATATAATTAAATCAATATTAATTGATTTTATCGTTTCAATCCTAGTGTTCCAATCTTCAAGAACTTACCAGAAGACACATTGATCAAGATCTCCGACGTATTGGAAGAAACATTCTTTGCAAACGGCGATTATATTGTAAGACAAGGTGCAAGAGGTGATACATTCTTTATTATAAGTAAAGGTCAAGTTAAAGTTACAATGAAACAACCCAACAGTTCGGAAGAAAAATATATCCGAACTTTAGTAAAAGGGGATTTCTTCGGCGAGAAAGCTTTACAAGGGTAAATATATTTAATTTTTATTAAAACATATATTATTCAATTGTTTTTAAATATTAAATAATATAAAAATTATGTCAAATTTTAATTTGACATACAACAATTATCAAATCATTACATCAAAATGTCAAGAACTACAATTTACGATTATAAGAAATACAAAATTATTCGTTATTTAAGTTACTTACAAATATTTAACAATAGCAATAACAATAACAACTATTATAATTATAATAAGTTTGTATTTTAACTATAAAATTAACATAAAATTATTTTTTTGAATTTATAGTGACGATTTAAGAACTGCAAACATAATATGTGATGATCCAGAAGGGGTAACATGCCTAGTCATTGATAGAGAAACTTTCAATCAATTGATTTCTAATTTGGATGAAATTCGAACTAAATATATTGATGAAGGTTTAGAAAGTAAATTAAGGTATGTAATAAATTTAAAACAATTAATATTCATTAAATTATTTCGTATTTATTTATACGCTTGCATAATAAAGGACTTGGTACGTATATTTTACCTAATTAACCGTTCAGATTATTTAAGGATGTATGAGCATAAACTGAATATATTAAACTGTTAAAATTTTAAATTATTTTACCTTCATATAGTATTGAAAATCGAATTTTAAAGTTGGGAGTCTTATGTGAAAACGGTATTTCTCGAACTAACTTAATAATTGTAAAAAGGTTAATGTCCGTTAATGTAAAAAACTATCAATAGTGATAAAAATTATTTATATAATAAAAACGGCATATAATCAATTATTCAAAGAGAAAAATTAGATTTAAAGCGCCAAGTTTTTAGACTTGGCAACTATGTAACGTCATAATTTCATGAATCTATAGAAACTAATACATTCGAGGAAAAAACAACGTTGCCAAACATAAACAAAATCTTTCTCGTTACACTCCGCGCATACAGGAACCAATCTCTACGTCTAAAAATTAATAATTCTTCTGCACCCGTGCTCATAGATCCTTAATAAAATATAAATAACATTAAAAATATTGTTCACAGAATTAAAGAAGAATTCCGCGATGTAAAACTATCAGATTTGCGCGTTCTCACAACTTTAGGTGTGGGTGGATTCGGTCGCGTAGAACTTGTTCAAATAGTTGGAGATAACTCACGATCATTTGCCCTAAAACAAATGAAAAAAGAGCAAATCGTTGAAACAAGACAACAACAGCATATCATGTCTGAAAAAGAAATAATGGGTGAAGCAAATTGCGATTTTATTGTTAAATTGTATAAAACATTCAAAGATAGAAAATTCTTATACATGCTTATGGAGACATGTTTAGGAGGTGAATTATGGACCATTTTAAGAGATAAAGGACATTTTGATGATTCAACAAGTAGATTTTATACAGCTTGTGTTGTAAAAGCATTTGATTATCTACATTCGAGAAATATTATCTATAGAGATTTAAAACCAGAGAATTTATTATTAGATACACATGGATATGTGAAATTAGTTGATTTTGGTTTTGCGAAAAAATTGCAAACCGGAAGGAAAACATGGACGTTCTGTGGAACTCCTGAATATGTAGCACCTGAAGTTATTTTAAATAAAGGACATGATATCAGTGCTGATTATTGGTCATTAGGTGTATTAATGTTTGAATTATTGACTGGTACTCCACCATTTACTGGAGCCGATCCAATGAAAACTTATAATATTATTTTAAAGGGAATTGATGCTATTGAATTCCCTAGAACTATAACTAGAAACGCAACAGCGTTAATCAAAAAATTATGTAGAGATAATCCCGCGGAACGTTTAGGATATCAAAAAGGCGGTATCAGTGAAATTCAAAAACATAAGTATGTCTTTTTTTAAATAAACAAAAAACTTAAACATAACATTAAATATATTTTTTCTTTAGATGGTTTGACGGGTTTAACTGGGAAGGTCTATGTAACAGAACTCTTATGCCACCAATAAGTCCACAAGTACGTAGCGTTATAGATACCTCCAACTTCGACCCTTACCCAGAAGACAGCGATGGTCCACCAGCTGATGATGTAACTGGTTGGGACGCAGAATTTTGACAGGATACACTAATAACATAACGCAATAAGCGTTTTTAAAAATTAAGAGCCAGGCTGTGGACAAATGTAAACGTAGTAAAACTGCGTAAAAGTTAAACTACAATTCGAATTACGTAATATTTGTTACAATATTGTAATTTTTTTAAAAAATATTTGTTCTTTCTTTTAATCAGTTTAAAAATTATATCATGACAATATAATAAAAATCTTTCAAGTGACGTAAATTGATATACACATTGAGAGAAAGAACAAAATTAAGTAAACGTTGATTTATTGAGTTCTTTGTGTTAATTATGTTTTAATAGAAGCCATAATTAATTGATTTATAGGTTAGATTTTAAAGTTTCAAATGATTTTAATAACCCATCGATTCAATATATGAAATAAATTGTTGTATGAATTTTTATGTTTTGATGGTGAATTAATTCAATATTATTTTAGGTTTTATGCAATGTTTTATTTATTTGTAAAATATAAATATTTTACAAATATTTTATTATATAGCAACGAATTTTAAAATAAAAATAACTTATTATTTCTAAACAATGTTTGTTAAATTTGTAAATGTATATTTTATTTTTAATATTTTTAGTATGGACAAATTGCTAATGTGCCATTTTTTAATTGAGGCATTATTGCAGCTGTAATAATATATGTATTAAGTATGTTTGTAATTTTTGACTTAATGAAATGAAAATACCAAGAAAAAAAATACATTGGTTTTAATTCTTGCCAATTAAAATAATAAGAATTAATAAAAATGGCCTTATAAAATAAAATTATAATAGATTTAACTATTCTAAATATTATTAACTAAGGGTTATGTGTACATAATGAAAATAAGTTACCTATATTCTTAATTATTAAGACATTAATAAAAATCATAATACATACATCCATGTTTATATTTTTTGTCCATTTAATAATAAATTTTATATTTTAATTCTCAAAGTCAATGTAATAATAATCATATTTTTGAATTAATAACGTTAGATATACAAATGATAAATAAGATTACTTATTACGCGTATTACAAATATCCTTGATCTTTGAGATTCATTATTAAGATGAATTTAAATATATTTCTCCAATTTAAATTAATTATAGTTTCTAATTTGAAATATTAAACTTTAAAGGGCAATAATTTTGAAAATGCTTTTCCAGTAATTAAGATCAAAACAAAAAGAAATTCAAGCATTTTATTGCCGAAAAAAAAATTATGGTATAGATTACGTAGTCTGTGGTATAGATACTCATGTGCCCATGTGCGTATCATGTATCACGCCACTGTAAAATGATTTCAATGTATCAACGATTGTCAAAAGTTTTGATTATTTTTTTTTTACTTCTTATATAATATAGGCAAGGTATAATTTATTCCATTTCTAGATTTGGGTACAACTAGCTGTTTTTTACAAATTGCTCTAAATAAATCACGTGATAATTTTCATTTATTTGAGTAAATATTACTTAACAAAAATTGAAACTCGTTTGACATTCATTGATTCATTGTGTCAAATGACCCTGAGTAGGTCGTTGAGTAGAAAGTGAATCGCCCTCAAATATTCGAAAGACTTATTACTTTTCTTTTAACAAATTTTAAAAATGTTGCGAACTGTGGTTGTTAGAAATGAATTGTTAAAGGAAACATTTAAAAAAGCTATTCGAATTAATACAATAAGAGCTCTAACAGTCGAATGTACGAAGCGAAGACATAGAAATAAGTAAGTTTTGTTCTTTAAATCTTAAAATAATCAATTAAAACTGGCTTACAGAATTATATAGATTTATTCTATTTAAATCATTCTCACTGTAATTTCATAAAATATGTGGAACACACACATAACCTTATTTGTTTCAATATATTTTATTATGAATAAATTATAAGTTTGAATATTATTATATAATATGCAAAATAAACATCTTAAGAATAATGTTATGATGTTTATAACTCTTAATTTGTTTTTTCTACTGTTTTGATTTGTTAAATAATACGTTATTACTTAATTTGTTGACTTCTGCTATTTGATTTCTTAATATAAATCTTATACTAACACCATTTTTAGTCAACCAACACTTCTCAAATCATCACAAAAAGCACCATGGAGATACGAAACACTTCGATTTTACGCCGATTTACCAAGCCATCAACGAGTTGTTCTTCCCGCATTATCACCAACTATGGAAACTGGAACAATAATATCTTGGGAGAAAAAAGAAGGTGATAAATTAAACGAAGGCGATTTATTAGCTGAAATTGAAACAGATAAAGCCACAATGGGTTTTGAAACACCTGAAGAAGGTTATCTAGCTAAAATTATAGTACCAGCTGGAACAAAAAATGTGCCAATCGGCAAGTTAGTTTGTATTATTGTTGAAAACGAATCAGATATTGCCGCATTTAAAGATTTTAAAGATGATGCAGCACCTGGTCAACCTGCTGCAGCGCCTACCGCAGCACCAACTCCTGCTGCACCTGTACCTGCCCCCGCAGCACCAAGTCCTTCACCTCCACAACCACATGCAGCCGCAGCAGCACCAGGAGGACGAGTATATGCTAGTCCAATGGCTAAACGTTTAGCCGAACAACGACAAATTAGATTACAAGGTAAAGGAACTGGATTGTTTGACTCAATTACATCCAGGGATCTTCCAGCTGCTGCCGCATTGGCCGCTGCACCTTCCGCACCTGCTGCTCCACGACCTGGTTCACCTGCAGGTAAAGCGGCTCCATCCAAAGTGCCTTCTGGTCCTGGATCTTTTATTGATATTCCATTGTCTAATATGAGAATTACAATTGCTAAACGACTTTCTCTATCGAAAAATACTATACCACATTATTATTTAACTTCCGAAATTAATGTTGATAAATTAATGGCATTAAGAACTCGACTGAATAAGAAATTAGAAAAAGAAAAAGTTAAATTGAGTGTAAATGATTTTATTCTTAAAGCTATGGCACTTGCTAGCAAAAAAGTTCCTGAAGCTAATTCTATGTGGATGGATACTGTTATTAGACAGTAAGTTACTGAAAAACAAAAATTTTTTCAACAGCAAATAATAAAATATTTTTTTAGATATAATAATGTAGATGTAAGTGTAGCTGTTTCAACAGATAAAGGTTTAATAACCCCAATTGTATTTGAAGCAGATAAAAAGGGCCTTATAACAATATCCCAAGAAGTTAAAGAATTAGCCGCTAAAGCTAGATCTAATAAATTACAACCACACGAATTCCAAGGTGGAACTATAAGTTTATCAAATCTTGGCATGTTTGGAATAACAGAATTTAATGCTATTGTCAATCCACCACAATCAGTTATTTTAGCAGTTGGTACAACTCAAAACAAATTAATTTTAGATGAAAAAAGTGAAAAAGGGTAAATAATAACATATAAAAAAACATTCGATGTATTTATTAATAAAATATATTTATTACAGATTTAAAGAAACACAATATATAAATGTAACAGCTAGTTTAGATCACAGGGTTGTTGATGGAGCAGTTGGAGCAAACTGGTTAACCGCCTTCCGTGGTTATCTGGAAGATCCTGAAACAATGATTTTGTAATTAAATTAATGATAGTTATATACCAAAATATTCACACAATTGGGCTTTATACATATTATTGACAAAAGTGAATATATTTTCCATATAAATTTTATTTACATATAGCATTAGGAACGAGATTAAACATTGCCAAAATCCCATCCACAAAATATAGACAATATAATGAATATTACTAATTTTTTTTAAGCTGATGTAATTTATTTATTAGATCCTTATTAGTATTATCTCATAAAGAAATGTTTCACAAAATTATATTATACTACTTTTATTTAGGTCTTGTTTTAAAATATATGTATTTATGTATATGATATGTATATAAATGTTTGATTTAATAATAATAATATTTATTTCCTGTTAAATAAATACTTCATATAATTTATCTCCAAATATCATGCATCATAGTTGTGCATAGCAGTATATTATCATTGATAGTTGTGCATCTGATTAGCATACGTCAGAGCGCGGTCTATTTAACGAATGTATTTATAATGCCAGTAATGGATAATAAACGTAAAGCCGACGATTCTGCATTAGTAGTTGCTAATAAAAAAAGTAGAAATGAATTACAAATCGGTTTTGATAGAAATAAACAAATAATCGGGACTGGAACGGTAAACTACAAACATAACCTAAAATCCCAACCAATATTTTCTCAATAATGTAATTTTTTAGAGTATTCCGCGTACATCTAACTTATTTGCACCTATTATGTTATTAGAAGGTCATGAGGGTGATGTATTTACGGTAGATTTCCATCCAGAAGGCCAGTATCTAGCTTCGTCAGGTTTCGACCGACAAATCTGTAAGTTTACTTATAAATTTTTACAACAAATCGTTTTATATTAGAATTTTTAGTATTATGGAACGTTTACGGAGAATGCGAAAATATTTCCATGATGACTGGACATACTGGAGCAGTTATGGAAATGCATTTTTCTCCTGACGGATCTAATTTATTTACTGCAAGTACAGACCATACTTTAGGATTATGGGATATCGGAACTGGGCAACGTATAAAAAAATTTAAAGGACATACAACTTTCGTTAATAGTGTACAAGGTGTGTTTTATTAATTAATTATTATAAAAATATCTAATATTTATTTAATTTCAGGTGCCCGTAGAGGTCCGTCAACCTTAGTATCAGGAGGCGACGATTCTACTGTTAGACTTTGGGATACAAGAAAAAGAAATAACGTCGCACTTTTACAAAGTAAATATCAAGTAACTGCAGTTACTTTTAACGATACAGCGGAACAAATATTAACAGGCGGAATCGATAATGATATTAAGGTTTGGGATATGCGTAAAAAAGAAATATTATACACATTAAAAGGACATACAAATACAGTTACTGGGCTATCACTTAGTCCAGATGGTTCATATATATTATCAAATTCAATGGATAATACACTTAGAATATGGGATATTCGACCTTATGCACCTGAAGAACGATGCGTTAAAATATTCATAGGTAAAATATTAATTCATTAGTATATTTTATATTAATAATTTATTTTATAGGACATCAGCATAACTTCGAAAAAAATCTTTTACGGTGTTCTTGGTCTCCTGATGGTAGTAAAGTTGCAGCTGGATCAGCTGATCGCTTTGTTTATGTTTGGGATACAACTTCCCGAAGGATTATTTACAAACTTCCAGGACATAATGGAAGTGTTAACGATATACAGTTTCATCCTAAAGAACCTATAATTGTTTCAGGTTCTAGTGATAAACAAATTTATTTAGGAGAAATTGAATAATTTGACTTTAAAATGAATTTTATCATTTTTCACATACAAAAAAAAAAAAAAATTGAATAAAGCATTTCTAATTCGTATTAATATTATTTCTGTGTGAGTGTGTGTATGTTAATCGAAAATATCGCAACTTTTGTAATAATCTAATAAATATTACAAAATAAAAACCGCCTTTTGAGTTAAAATTACGATATAATAGTCTTTATTTCTTATACCGTAAGATTAAGGAATTAGATAATTTTTTATATAATTTATTCAGAAGGAATAATAATTTCCTTTGTTATGATTATTGCGATGTAATCCAATCACTTAAGAGGAAAAAAAAAATCATGATTAAATCCATACGGTAATCCGAAATGCATGTAGACTAGTCGATTAATGGTGAAGTTGGTAACGTTCGAATTTGAATGTAGTTGGTGGTAGAAGTAATTCTATCTTTGTTGCACTAATAAAGAAAGGGCATATGTTTTGGAAAGAAGAGTGTTTCTTTTCTTGATTGAATAATTAAAGACGCTGTGTCATAATAGGTTATTGCGTGGTTTGACTGACGGCTGTGTTGATCACCTGCGCCTGTAATCAAGGTGGCCATGGCAGTGCGCTGTGTTAATTTATATACGAGAATCCAAGCTGTATGACAAATGAAATGAGCGGTTGTTCGTGCGTGATTCTTTAGAAATTAAGTAATCAAGGCTGTGGGATGCTTGTATTTTATCATAAATGTGACGAACAGTTCTGTTTTTTAATAAATTTGTGTTTTTTAAGTGTTTAAATATGTGTAATGTACCGCCAAAGTTTTATCAAGTGTGTCGTCTTTGTTTATCATGTCCGGAGAGCCAATGCGCTGATAAGGACATGAATGTGTCTATATTTGAAGCTGATATCGCAGAATCAGAGCGAAGGAATATCCCGCATAAGATAATGACGTGTCTTTCTATACTGGTAAATGATTCACCACACTGTTATCCATCATTCACTACAGCTTTTTAACCTCTTTCATCTTACAATTGCACAAAAGTAATCATACATCATTCATAATATTATTATTACGGAATTATGTTTATTTATATGCGTTTAATTAAATTTAAATTTTGTTACAACAAATATACATAAAATAGAATGCTGTGGAACAAATAACAAAAGTGAATCATACGAATCAAAGGAAAACCGGGCATAAATATTTAAATCTGTTAATGATTCTTTATGATTCTCATTTCATCCAAATGCTTTAAGTTATTTTGGTAACATTTAAGTAGACAGCACTGAAATAAATATATTTTCTTTTTGTTTTTTCCACCATCTGCGTTGCGTGGGACGCATGGATGCATTGTGTATGTGATTGTATAGTTAATCAGTACATTAGTCAACATGCCAAACAAGGCGACCGCGAACAATAAATGTTTGAACGAATGCAAACTGTGCAGAGAAAGTTTGGCAAGGAGCGGCATAAGATTCGTTACCGAAGATAAGATGTGGCACCGGTGATAACAGTTGCGGTTTCTTTGTCTGTATTTCTTTACAACAATAAATTTAAAATCTGCATTCGTTGACAAGCTAAATCTTATGTTTTCTTCAACAAAATACAATGTTTATTTCTTTTATTAGCGTTTTACTTACAATTCATTGTGAAAACTATTTGTATTCCATTAGAAAATTAAATATTCTCTTACATATGTTTATAAATTGCTTTTTAATCTTAAATATGAAAGTTTCAATTATTACATCAATAAGAAAATTATTTTTACTATCGAATGTAAAAGTATGGACAATTGTTTTCATTCAATTATTTAATTTCTAATATTATTGCATAATTTTTGAATATTTCATTATGGAATTATTTAAAAAACATTTGCATCTGATAACAGTTGTTTTTTAAAACAAATTTAATATTAGGTTGAACTTTTATTTTAAACAATAATTGGCAGTTCAACTAGTTTTAATTAACGGTATTAAGTTTTTACTGTTGATGGGAAACATAAGATGTTCGAACACCGGAAATACTTTCACACATCGTAATTCACTTGTATGTTGAGAAGCGCGGATATCAGAATAATCCATGGCTTCCTACGATGAAATACACGCGAAGTGAATGATTTCATTTTGTAATTGTATCGTAATATTTATTCTTGGAATTTCCACTCTTAAAAACCAATACAAATTTTTTATATTCATATTTAATTATCGTCATTTTTAATCTATTTTATTTGTAATGCGTCATTTGAATTTTATGTTACGCCACTGAAAAGAAATCTTATATCTTGTATATTATATTTATAGTTTAGTCCAATGCCATATAACATAAAATAATGTTATAAACATATAATAAATGCACAATTTTGTTTGTTTGTATTATTTTATTATATTTTCTTATATAAATTAAGACTAGAAAATAGTTTAATAAATTTATCATGTTAGTTACAACAATTAAAAATATATTATGCAAAATTACATCATCGTTTAATGTTAAAACTTGCAAATTTTATAAATTAACATGTTCTTTCTTGTAGGTATCAGATAACGATCCCTTACCACATGTTATTTGCGTAAAATGTGCAGAACAATTAGACACATTATATGGATTCCGAGAATCAGCAAGAAAAGCCGAACATATACTTCGCCAATTTTTAGCATATACACAACAATTGACTGGCTCACCAAAGGTATAAAATAATAAAAAATAAATATATTTAACTTAAAAAATAATAATTAATGTTCTTCTGTTGGTGCAACTGTATAAACTACAGGTACCATAGAATTATTTATAGATATATTTTTATATTTTAACATAATTTTCCAAAATGTAAAACAAGCGATACTTATTAATAATAAACTAGAAATAATCATTATTGCTTTTAATACAACTCTATGTGGTCCACCGGGTTTTTTGAAATTTGATTGTTCTTTTATTATTTCATTACAAGACCTATTAAGCGCTTTAAGATCATCAAGTTCTGTACCTGCATATTTTAAAGGTGTAGAACAACTTGCAACAGGCGAAACTATATCATTATTATTTCTTTTTATTTCTATAATTGTTTGATATAATTGACAATCGCAATGCCATCGATTCCCTGAAAGTTCTAGCTTTGTTAAGTTGGACCAATTTAATAAATCTTCCGGTAATGTTTTTAAATTATTTTCAGATAAATTAAGGTCTGTTATTTGCGGTTTTGTGATGTTAACACCAAACGCCTAAAAATTTGCTTATATATTATAAAAAATATTTTTAATTTAGTTGAAATAATACCTCGTTATTAATATGATAAAACCGTGGATTATTAGAACAATTTAAAACTTGTAAATTACTTAAAGTTGAAAAAGTATTATGCCGAATTGTTGTTAATAAAGGTAAACTGCTTATATTTAAAATCCGTAATGAATGCAAACCTATAAATACAACAAATATAAATATATATTAATTAATAATTTATTAATTAAAATTACCTATAAACGATTGATCATTAAAATGTTCAATTAAATTCTCTCCTAAATTTAAAATTTCCAAACTGCCACTTAAAAATTCCAGCGCTTCTGGTACAATTTTAAATAAATTACAAGATACATCAAGTTCTCGTAATTTTTTCAATCGACTAACCATCGTTTCCGGGAATGTTTGTATAGATGTATTTGCTAAATTAAGCGCTGATAATTTTAGTAATGATGATATTGCGATAGATGTTTGAATATCGATGATTTTCAACGGATTATAGCTTAAATTTAAATTAGTTATATTTGGTGTATGTTCAAACACTTTTGTGCCAAGACTTTCTATTTTATTGTGTGATAAATCCAGTTGTTGAAGAGATATTGGTTCGTATTGTCTATTTTGAAATCTTCCACGAAATACATCGGGTCTTAGTTCAAATCCTGAAATTCACAGTTTATTGTTAATTTTTATGAAATAATTAGTTATATTTGTTTCATATTTTTAAAGAGATAATATAAAAATATTTAAATTAAAATTTAACATGTGTTTAAAACAAATAATAACGTAGCATCCCCTGATATTTATTTTTGTTGGAAAACATCCCTTCAAATTTAAAAAAAATGTTTATTATATATAAAACAAGTACTAAATTTGCATATTACTAATAAAATAAAAAAATTTTGTACAAAAGAAAAATCATTTAAATACTTTAGGGCAGGAGTCGGTAACAAACGGCCCCTTATAAATTTTTGTGCGACCCTCCAAGCAATAATAAATTAAATTGAAATTAAATAATATGACAAATAACAGTTAGAATTGATTGATTTATAAGCAAACAATAAGTACTAAAATAATTTGTTATTTTCTTGAAATTTATTAGAAAATAAATTTCTCAGTGTAAGAAACTTGACAAAATCAATTACTTTGCAACAAAATGTTTGTGTTATTAATTTTTTATTAGTATTCTATATTATTAGAGTCTTTTTTTTTTTATTGTGCGCCCCTCTTAAACATTTTACTAAAAAAGTTGGCGATCCCTGCTTTAAGGGATGAAATGCTAAACTAAAAGGGGGTTTTACATTTGGTTCATAGACGATGTACCCCGGAAATCAGTAAAAAAAAAAACATGGGAAAAACAGTTGCAAGCGAAATCCAAAGACAAATTCAGTTAGAGATAACTAACTTATAAATTATAAATAAAATTGTTGATTATCTAAATAAAACGCGATAAATTATATAAAATAATAAAGTAATAATTAAATAAATATATAATTATTATTAAAAACAGGAAACAATTATAATTATTAGTAATATTTTCACACAATTTCTCTTAATACAATGCGTTTACTGAAAACAACTAATGTATATCTAGATTGAAATCAGCATCTAAATTTAAAATGCTTTATCAAAACTTAAAATAACTCACTGCATCTTACACATCTATTTATAAATTAAGAAAACAACTATTACAAATCACAAAATATCCAACATAAAAGTGCAGCTTGTGATGATATCGTTCAACGAATCCTTGGCTATGAAATAGTTTTAAAATATTTCTCAATGAAAATTCTATTAATAAAATCGTCCGATATAAAAATATAAACATGTTTATCTTAAATGTAATCTTGATGCATTTTTATATTTATTAAAACAAACCTGTTAATAAATTCCAGCTTAAATCCAAATATATTATTCCAACAGAATCTATAAACAAAGCTGATTCTAATGTTTTTATTCCACAATGACTAAAAGTTACAGAAATAGTTAATGCTTCTGAAACTGGCAATTGTTGAAGTTCGGTAAAATTATTTTGACTAAACGTTGCTATTAAATATTTTGTATGTGGTGGCCATTTATTTAAAATATGTGTCATACCAGTTTTATCACATTTTATTATTAATGTATTTTCTTCGTTATTACATTCACATTTTTCATGACAAATATTTTTTTCTGGTTCATAAACTTCGTCTAATTGATTTTGTTGAGAAATTTGTAAAAATATTAAAAAAATAAATATCACAGCACTATATTTTATAAATTTTATTCCGAAATTTATTTTCAACTTGATTGCTTCCATGTTTATGCACGCTCACTCGCGATATATTTTATTTTATCATAGTTAGATGATAAGATAAATATATTTACTTTTTATTTTATATCGAAATATTTTTTACAATTAGATTAATCATATGTTTAACAAAGTAATTTATTTTCACCACCTACAATTTTTTACTATATATATAGATAGACTAAGCATTTATATTTTTACGTCACATATTTTAATTGTTATCATTTTTGTTATACTTAAATATATTTGCGTTGAATTATAAATTGTTAAGACAACAAACAAAAGAAATAACATTTTATTTAAATATTATATAAATAGTTATTTTCATTTCCAATAGATAAGTGGGTTTTTACATGATTTAAATATAAAAACTATTAATAATAAACCCACAATATATTAAATAAACATTCATTTCGTAGGAACAATTAAAATTATCAATGATGGCATTATCATCGATGATTCCATCAACGGGATATTTACTTCGAGCTCCTTCACCAACCACCACAAATCCAGAAATGAGTGATACTTCGTGCGAACCTGCAGATCTTTCCAAACGTTCGCCAGAAACAGAGGCGGAAGCTGTTACATGTATACCGGAAATTCATCATTTTAAATTAAAAGAAGAAATAGATGATACTATGTACGAAGATGAATTAGGTATTTAAAATTTCATTTTATGTTCATCAAAACGTAAAATTAACGATTTAGAAGATTATTTAAATATTATTGTGTGTATAATAGCGGAAATATTGATAAGAAAATTAGTAGGATGACTTTGGAATATATTTGTAATTAACTTTTTTATATAAATTGTTATTTTTATTATTATAAATTTTATCCTACTACAGTTTATCTTAAATAAGCAATTTGCATTATTTTATGAGAACATAAAATATAGTTAATAATTTTAAATATGGGGAATATTTTTATAGCTGAACAAGAAGCTGAAGCTATGATCAAAATGGAACAAGCTGAATCAATGCAAGAGGATTGTAAAAGTGAATGCAGTAGCGGCACAGACCCAGAACGGTTAGAAATAAATTGTGATGTAGCTGATATGTCCGAACCGCCCGAACCATCTCCACCATTGCCTCTAAACGCAACTACGACGTCTTCAGCAGAAGACGCAGAATTATGGAAAGCCTTAGGACCTGCAGAAAATGGTCATAGTGATTTGTTGCGTAAATTAATAACGTATAGAAAAAAATTAGGTGTTAGTATAGCGCCCGCGCCTCCTGCAAGTCCGCCGCCTCAAATTCAAATACGACCGAAATCTCCTACGTTACCTGGTTCTCAGTTTGTTATCAGAGATTATAGTAGAAGTAAGTTTTATTTTAAATATTATAAACAGATGTATATATGATTTATTTGTCCCCAGGTGGATTATCGATATTAAAAGACCGTCGTAAACAAAGCTTTCCCAGTCGCACACCTCATGATTTCCAAACATCACCACCTACATCCCCATGGAATAATCACTCCGTCCAAATCCCAAAACCTCCGATATCATCAGCAGCTACAACTTTTCCAACATCAGCAAGCTCAACAAAAAATCGCGTAGATCTTAGTTGTTCAAATTGCGGTACAATGACAACAACAATATGGCGACGAAATACGCGCGGTGAAATGGTTTGTAACGCGTGCGGTTTATATTTTAAATTACACGGTGTTAATAGACCAGTCACAATGAGACGAGACACAATTCATACACGACGACGTAGACCTAGAGTTAAAAGTGTCTCCATTATTGGAGAAAATAGTAAACAAGGTTGTGAAGAAGATATGCTCACAGCGTTACGGAAACATATACAACCGCAACTAATGTTAGCGGCAATACAAGCAAACCATTGTCGCGTAAAAGATTCGGTGAACGATGATAATAATTCGGAACCTGATCAAGAAATGGAGGGACAGGAAATTAAGGAAGAAATGGAATTGCCTTTAAATTTAGTTGCAAGCGATGCAGAAAAACGATAAGGTTTGGTTTTATATTACTTTCACTTTGTAGATGAAACTTATTTCAAATTTTAATACCTCAGTTAAACTAGTCTCGACTTGTTCTTGTATCTAAAAAAGTATTACTTATTTCATCATAACCTTAAAAGTATTTTCCGTATAAACTGCAAAGTGAAGGTTTATTTATTTCATTTAATTTGCGAAAATTTTATTTATTTGAAAGAAATTCTATCAATTCTATTGCTGTTTGATATATAAACAAATACTCAGTAACTCTAAATCTGCGTTACTCTTCCGCTGGTTCGGGTAGAGACATTTTGCACCGCCCTCGCCTTGCCTGTTGCCCCCCGGTTTTTCAAAGCCTCAGAAAATTTGCTAAAATCATTAAAGTATACGTATACAAATAATATTGATGATTTTAGTGTTTTTAAGTATTGCTTAAGTATCTTAATCCCAGTTTATTTACGTAATATGATACCAGTTCATATTTTAATTACGTAGAAATAATAATTTAATAATGGCAATAATAAGTACACTTAACTAAATAAAATTCGAATGAATAATGAATTTTATTTTCCGTATTTATACTCTTGTTGTAATTTTATTTTATTACTTAATTTTGTTTTATAAACTTTTAAACAAGTTTATAAAATGTATTATGGGTAATATTTAAGGTTGAATAAGAGTATACCATTACAGTATTGAATCTGAGTACCAGCCGCTAAAATCCGGCACCTGTTAGTTTTTTCGTATTTAACCAGTTGATATTTATATTGTTTTGTACATTATTTTATATATTAAATATTAATAAGAGATTTTCAGTAAATGATAAAATACGTAGCTACGTTTATTAGTTGTTAGAGTAACGAGAAAATCGTTGTTAATCATAATTATTATTAATAATAACATTCATGACGTAATTGATTCTCTCTAAATGTATTGATATTAATTTTTAATCGTTTTCAACGATTTTGCGGCCTCCTTTTAATCTTTTTATGTTTTATTTCGTTAAAATTGAAAAATACATATTCATAAGCAATGACGTAATAAGTTTGACGCATTATTATTAATTTATAGTTTTCTCAAAAGGGTTATACTTAAATTATATATAATTATAACGAAATAAAATTTATAAAGTTTAAAAATTATAAATATTAACTTAAGTATTAACAATCGGAGTGATATTTTTACTTTTTTATTATAACGCGTTTGTATATTGTATAATATTTAACTTTTTTAAAATAAGGAAAAACATAAAATCGAAAAATCAGTATTTCTTTTATTTCTAAACAATTATATCTTTATAAAATTAACTTTTACTTAAATTTCAGTTAAAATATTAGTTATAAGTTATTTAATTTAATTATAGTGTCGATATATTTATTTCTTTAATATTAATTATTATTTTTTTTCTTTGAATCTCGCCTATTTTTGTTTTTTTCTATGATTATTACGTTGTTAGCTCTCTTTATTTTGATTAAACTATTTGCACGCTATCAATTAAAATATTGGTGACAATGATTGTAAATATTTATCATTTTATTTTATTCAGACATACGTTCATATTATATTTTGTGCAAAATGCAAAATTTAGTTCCTATTTCTATAGAATTTATAATAAATAGACATTATTATGCAAATAAATAGTTTTATTTATATTTTTAAAATATGACTGTATGTTCTGATAATTTGAAAATACTCATACATAAACGTCTTAATAGTTCTGTGATATACTATGAATATGATATAAATTATTGCTTTCTACAGCCACAAATAAGCGTGCATTTAAATACAAAACTCTTGCCAGTATAATAGTAACATTCATCTATTGTTTAGCAAAGAATATTACAATATATTGCTTATATTTCATAATAATTTGCCAGATTTATAACTCAGGTGTATTTAAGAGAGCCAACGACGTTAATAAATCTGCTCTCATAATACTCATTTTGCTCTTATTATTAAATAAATTATGATAAAAATAAAAGCGAATAATTTTTACGCATCAATAATTATTTTCTATTTGTATATTTTAATATATATTTGTAAATATTTGAAAATTGTCACATGTGATGTTATTTTTCAAGAAAATTTGTTGAAGTTGATAAATAATGCAATAATATAAATGATATTTGCTAAATTGAATAGATGCGATATCTATAAATTATTCGTAACTTATGTATTTATTATTTAAATTGCGTTTCACACCCATACACACACACCTTTGTAACAAATGCCAAATGATAATTATAATGCTCGAATATTAACAGATAAAAATAATTCATAATTATAATGTAATCATCAACCATTTTTTATGGTCGATGATTAAATTGTACAGTGTGCAGTTTATACTTAATGAAGTGGCTATGTAGTATTAGAATATTTTTTTACAAAATAAATTGTGACTACATTTTCTATTATTTTTTAATTTCCTTTCTTTCTTTCCCAAAACTCCTTTTAATTTTTATTTTTATTGAAAACAATTGCATATATTTAATTGATTGCTTTCAAAAACATGTTTTTAATAAAATCAATGTTGAAATAGGTTCAACTAAAGGGTATATTGTTTTTTTATTAATTTATCATTGACCCTAAATTAAAGATAATAAAGTTCATTAACAGAGATGGAATTTAAAATAAATTTTCGTTGTATACTTTATTGTTTCAGAATTATAACATATAAAACTAATTTTAAAATATACATCAATTAAATTATACAATTTATAGGTAGTTAAAGTAATGAACATTTCAATTTGAGTTATAAAAAAACTTTTAAAATATTTTAAATACGCTCCTGTACAAGTAAAGAAAATCTTGATTGGATATCAAGAAAGTATAAATAGATGTTTAAGCATTTCTATTGGTTCTTACGTGTATTGTATCCATTGACAACAAGTCGACGTCGTGTTCAGAAAGTTTTTGAAAATAAAATACAGGTTAGTAAAACAACCTGTTGATGTTATGAATTTATTCTAATTAATTGTAATTATTTTCAGGTAAAAAATGTCGCAGAATGTATTAGTTGTTGGAAGTGGTGGACGCGAACACGCAATTTGTTGGAAATTATCTCAATCACATCATGTGAAACAAATTTATGCGACTCCGGGAAGTCATGCTATTTCACAAGTTCCGAAAGTTTCAAATGTTACTTTGGATATTAAAAATTTTAAGGTAAATTTCATCATTTTGCAAAATAACTTTTTTGCTGATCTAAGTAATTTAATTTCAGACAATTGTAGAATGGGCAAAATCTAATAATATAAATTTAGTTGTAATTGGACCTGAAGATCCTTTAGCAAATGGAATTGCTGACGCGTTTACATCAGTTGGAATCTCTTGTTTTGGACCTGGAAAAGATGGAGCGCGTATTGAAGCTAATAAAGATTGGGCCAAAGCTTTTATGGATAGGCACCAAGTACCTACAGCTAAATGGGGTTCATTTACAAACGCAATTGAAGCAAAAAATTACATAAACTCCGCAAATTTCCCTGCATTAGTTGTTAAAGCCAGTGGTTTAGCTGCTGGTAAAGGAGTAGTTGTTGCTCCAAACAGAGAAGCAGCTTGTTTAGCTGTTGATGAAATATTAACAACTAAAAAGTTTGGTACTGCTGGTGATGTTGTTGTTGTTGAGGAATTACTGGAAGGTGAAGAAGTTTCAGTAAGTTATCTTTTAATTTATTAATTAATATTGCATTTAAATCAACAATATTTTGTTTATCAATATATTTTTTATGTTATTTCTCGTTAAAAGATAATAATTTGTTTTTATTTCTTATTGAATATATGTGAAAATTAACAATGATAATTTTAGATTTTCAACGTCATTTAACAGTTGTTTTTTTCTTGCGCAATTATATATTTTCGATAAGAATATTTCATCATTATTTATATTACAAATATCTGAAATATCTTACTTCATAAATATATAATTATTTTAAGAAAATATTTTAAATAAAATCAATTTTATTAGAATTATAATTATGTATTTCTTTTCTGTAAGGTACTTGCTTTTACTGATGGTAAAACAATTAAAGCTATGTTACCGGCGCAAGACCATAAGCGAATTTTTGAGGGTGATATGGGCCCTAATACCGGAGGAATGGGGGCATATTGTCCCTGTCCTCTTGTAGATGAAAAACAATTGAACTATATTCAAAAAGAAGTATTAGAACGTACTATTAATGGTTTACAAAAAGAGAATATTAAATTTGTAGGTACGAAAAAAAAAAAAAAAAAAATTAAATAAATTAAAAACAGATCAGTAATTAATTGTTTTCTAATTGTAGGAGTACTTTACGCTGGGTTAATGATGACGAAAGATGGTCCAAAAGTATTAGAATTTAATTGTCGTTTTGGCGACCCAGAAACGGAAGTCTTACTTCCGATGTTAGAATCAGATTTATTTGAAATTATGATGGCTTGTTCTAAAGGAACTTTACATCAACAACAACTTAGCTGGCGTACAGGTACTTATATTTTTTAAAATTTTAATTAACTTTTGTAACATCAAATAATTTTAGGTGTAAGTGCCGTCGGAGTAGTCATGGCAAGTAGAGGATATCCAGAAACATCCAGCAAAGGTCAGGAGATAACTGGAATTGATACAGTTTCAAATTTACCGGACCATGTTGTGTTCCATTGCGGAACTTCATGGAACAACGAAGGTTCTTACTTAACAAACGGCGGACGTGTACTTATTGTAGTTTCTATTGCTCAGCAATTAGCAACGGCTGCTGGAAAAGCAACTAGATCGTGCGGGGAAATACATTTCGATGGAAAACAATTTAGAAAAGATATTGCACATAAAGGAATCTCGCGGTACGTTTTCATATTAATAAAATATATTTCATTTACGTAAATATTATTTTTTTAATTAATTTTAGGTGTGAAAATGCATGATGTATTTAAATTAAATGAAAGTATTTTGTATGTTTGTATGATTCATTAATAAAAAATTACTTATAAGCTTTTTATCATTTATGTTTGTCCCATTTCTAATAAAATCGTTATTCATAGTTATAATAATACGAATAAATTAATAAATAATTTGTTTTAGCTCAATATTACAGAGCGGTAAATTAACATATAAAGCCGCTGGTGTAGATATAGTAGCCGGTGACTCCTTGGTGTCGCATATTAAACCGGCCGCTAAATCAACCAACAGATCTGGAGTCATGGGAGGTTTAGGCGGTTTCGGAGGGTTATTCGACGTAAAAGCTGCAGGATTTAAGGATCCAATTCTTGTTTCTGGTACAGACGGGGTTGGAACTAAACTAAAGGTACTTTTAATACTAGTTAATAGTTTTATTATTTAGTAATGTTAATTTTTTAACAGATTGCTCAAATTTGTAATATCCATGATACAATTGGTATTGATTTAGTTGCAATGTGTGTAAATGATGTCTTAGCACATGGAGCTGAGCCATTGTTCTTCTTAGATTATTTCGCATGTGGTGCTTTAGATGTTGATGTAGCTAAACAAGTTGTAAGTGGAGTTGCTGAAGGATGTAGACAAGCTGGATGTTCATTAATCGGTATTTTATTTCAAAAGTAAATAATAAAAAATATTAATATCAGTACTTATTAAGGTGGTGAAACTGCTGAAATGCCTAGTATGTACCCACCTGGAGAATACGACGTCGCTGGCTTCGCAGTAGGTGCAGTTGAACGCACTGAAATGATCCCTCGTATCCAATCAATTGAAGATGGTGATGTTATTATTGCATTGCCATCAAGTGGTGTTCATAGCAACGGGTTTAGTCTTGTCCGAAGAGTTTTATTACAAGCTGAAGTCGATTATATGGATAAAGCACCATTCAGTCCAACTCAAAAAACATTTGGTGAAGAATTACTTACACCTACTAAAATTTATGTAAAAGCTGTTTTACCAGCTGTACGATCTGGTAAAGTTAAAGCTTTCGCGCATATTACTGGGGGTGGATTAACAGAAAATATTCCTCGAGTTTTACCGGCACATTTAGGAGTTGAATTAGATGCGAAAAAATGGAATATACCACCAGTTTTTGGATGGTTAGCTGCTATGGGTAAATACATTATTCCAAAACAAATTATTTATCTTAATTAATATAATTTAATTAATTAATAGGTGGTGTAAATGAAGCAGAAATGCTTCGCACTTTTAACTGCGGCGTTGGTGGAATATTAGTTGTAAATCAATACGCGCATTCCGAAATTCTTCAGATGTTATCGAAAGAAGGCGCAACAATAATCGGCCAAATAAGAAAAATTAAAGAAGGTATGCAACTTAAAAATTTTAAAATTAAATCTCAATTTCATAAATAAATATTTATAGGAGAAAAACAAGTAGAAGTTAAAAACTTCGCTGATGCAATGGACCCATTAATGCGCCGATATGTTCCAAAACTTGTATCAAAACTAGCACCAAAGAAAAAGCGTGTTGGTGTGTTAATTTCTGGAAGCGGCACAAATTTACAATCATTGATTGATGCGACTTTAGATCCAACAAAACACATGGGAGCGGAAATAGTATTGGTTTTATCGAATAAAAGTGATGTTGAAGGTTTAAAAAGAGCACAACGCGCTGGAATTCCAACAAAAGTATGTTTTTAAACTGTTAATAAATATTTAAATTAATAATTTAATTATAATAACAGGTTTTGAAACACACTGAATATAAATCACGGGAAGAATTTGATGAAGCTATGCATCAAGAATTATTAAACGCTGGTGTAGAACTTGTATGTTTAGCTGGATTTATGAGGATTTTAACAGCTGAATTTGTTAATAAATGGAAAGGCTGTATGTTAAATATTCATCCAGCTTTGTTACCATTGTTTAAAGGAACGCATGCGCAAAGACAAGCCCTTGAAGCTGGAGTAAGAGTGTCTGGATGTACTGTACATTTTGTTGAGGTAAATTACAATACTTTTAAATTAATTGTTTTATAAATACACAAAATATTTTAGGCGGATGTTGATGCCGGTGCTATAGTAGTACAAGAAGCTGTACCAATTTATTCAAATGATAAAGAACATGATTTAATTGAAAGAATTAAAACAGCTGAACATAAAGCTTTCCCTGAAGCTTTAAAACTTGTTGCAAGTGGAAAGGTTACATTAGGAGCTAATAATCAAGTAGTCTGGAATTTCAAATAATTCCTTAAATATTTCTTTGTGCCATTTAAAGTGATATACATCGTTACAGGGATTAAATAATTTTATTTTATAAATAAAATCAATTTTTATGTTGTTTAATTGCTATTATTTTTCTACAATATATTGTTTTCTCAAAGGAATAATATATTAATCTTAATACAAACTAATATCACATGAAATTTATTTATAATTATTTTATAAAAAAAGATTCAATTAATCCAAGAATATTCTTCGGATTATCTTTAGCTTCTTGTAAAGCTGCAATTTTCGTATTAATTTCTTTTTGATTTGATTCGCCTTTTTGGAGAACTGTATCTGCTAATTTTTTGAAATTAATTAGAAGTATTTGTTTCTGCAGGATAGGTACAACTAAGTTGTATTTTTCGATTTTTTTGTTTATTTCACTAACTAATTTAACGCTATCATCTAGCACTCTTTTCCATTTGTATTCATGGACAGCATCCGTAAATGGATAATCGCCAAGTTCTTTACGTTCGCTGTATAATTTATCAACTAATTTCTTTTTTTCTTCACGTATTTCTTTTTGAAGCATTATCCATTCTGGAGTAAATCCATTTTCTATTAAAACCTGTTAAATTTCATTTGTTTTTAAGTAATGTATTCAATTGTTTTATTCAAAGCATACTTGATTTAATTTATGTGTAACAAAGTCAACGTAAGGATTTGAATTTTGATGACCTTTTAAAGGTTTTCCAGTTCCAGATAAATTACTAAATTCACCTTTTGACATTGCTTCTTGAATTAAGTCTTCTACTAAACGTTCATAACCATACCTAAAAGTACGGATAAGTACTTATAAAAAAATATGGCTGAGTTGTCTAAAACAATTGAATTCGCAATTTATATATATTCATTTGTTTTAATCTTAATCATTCGAAAGAAAACTTAAATTAATTGATAGTATTTATAGTAATGTGGTAAAAAAATATTTATTCAATGTTAAGGACAAAACAATTGAATTCTTAATTTATAAACATTCATTTGTTTGAACCTTTAAAGTCAAATTCTAAATTTGAAAACAAATAATTTAATTTCATGGAAACTGAAAAAAACTATTAAAATAATTGTTAGTATTTATAGAAATGCGGTAAAAAAATACTTGTTTCAATGTTAAGGACAAAGAAGGTTAAATCTAGCATCATAAATAATTATATTTTAAGTTACTTTGTTTTTATTTTGTGTTTTTGCGGCTTTTTTTCCATTAAAGTTTTTTCATCTGCCATGGCTTTGTTGACTCTATGAGTCATTACACTATCAGCGGCATGTATTGCTCGAATTTTACTATATTGTTTTTCCCGTTCCGATGGATTTCCAGATCCCATTCCATCATATGTTAAATATTGTCGATGTTGTGGGGCTGTATGCTACAAAAATAATTATTTATTTCTATTTATTGACGTGCTAAAGTATCTTATACTTTTATATCGAATTCTTGCGCGTGTATTTCAAAATTAACTGATTCGGAGCACCAGCGCTCTTTAGATTTTTTTGTTAGTAATATTCGAAAAGCTTTATCAATCTAAAATTAAAAAATAAATAAATAAAACAACAAATGTTTTTCATAAATATGTTTTTATTACTCTTAAAAACTGTTCTGAATTTGCTTCGGGCGCGCCGCTGTCTGGATGGAATTTTTTAACTAATTCTAAATATTTGGATCTTATTTTTTCTTGGTCACTGTCTTCAGGAATTCCCAAAATATCATAGCTTTTCTGCATAAATAAGAATATAATAAGTCTAAAGAAAGACTAAAATACTTGTTTATGCATTCCAACCTTTATATCAAATTCTGTTACATATTTTGTATAATTGCATTTTTGTAATGCGAAATATAAATTTACAAACGGATTTATTTTATACGGTTTGAAAAGGGCCATTTTTTTAATCTGGAAATTTTAATTTATAGTTTAAATAAATTATAAAGGTTTTTCCTGTCTTATTTTAAAGCTATAAATTTAATTATAAAACTATAAATAATATTATTGATAAAATTTCTACGAAAGCAATTAGATAATATAAAAAGCCTTGAACTTTTGATAATAATTATGCAAATTATAGTATTTTCCTATAATATTTTTCCCTACATGCGAATTTAGTTGGCTATAATTATAAAAAAAAAATATTAAGTTTTAAATTTATTTGTAATCGAAGTTTTTTTAAAATTGAATTTATTTTTTTTGGTTCTAATTTAAAAATCAGAACAGCCATTCAAAAAGTAAATATATGATTTATAAATTTGAATACTATAAAGTATCATATTTATGATTTAATAATTATATTATTACAAGTTGAGTTTATTATTTATTATAGATACACTAAGCATTTATTTAATGAAGGTTTAATTTAATAAAAATGGAATTTATATTTTTGCTACGGTTGGTGTGATTGGTGTTTCATGACAGTAAGCAAAATTTTCAGTGACGTCATAAGATGGCGGAAAAGAAGAAAGGCAAGAAACGTAAAGAGGTGAGAAAATTAATATAATTAATAACTTATAATAATTATTGAGTGAAAGTTAAGATAAATGTAAAAATAATTTCTAAACTTAATTTAAAAATTAATGTCATGTTAAATATGAGTCTGAAATATTGACATTTATGGACGATTATGGATGACGTTGCTGTCATGCTAGTGTGATTTTTAGAATATTTTAACATTTTACCGTTATATCGTTGAATACTTTTATTCACACTATATCCTATTGAACTAATTAAGTAAATAAACTGATAATTGTTACCTTACTTAATGATTTGCTTTATATTTCTTTAATATACATAATATCAGCTGATTACAATATGTTTTGATGCGAAGCTAAGCCACACAAATAACAGGATATGCCGAAAGACGTACACTTGCCAAAGAATTTTTTTAAAAGGCGCAAAATTTATTCATAATTTAAATGAAAATTTTAATAACATTAATGACAAGTGACATTTTAAATGTCTAATAACTATACGATAAAAATAATAAAAAATTGAATGTTTAATCGATGATATGTCATTGTTTATTTTTTGTTTCTTTTAGGAATACGTTCCTCCAGGTGAGGAAGTTATAGAAAAACCCTCAAAAGAAGAATATGCAATTGCTAAGTGGTTACGGAAAAATGTTCCCATTAAAAAGACGAAATTCCTTAATCATAATGTCGAGTATTTTACTGGTAAGAATTAAATTTATATAATAAAATTTATTTGTTAAAATTGCAAATTAAGTTGACTTTGATTTCTTGGTGCAATGTATCGAAAAATAAGCGATAAATCTATGTGGCCTTGGTTTATATAGGTAATTAACTTCACTTATAGCGCGAAACGTTATTACATAAAACAAATTACATTTTCTTTGTTGATCAATAACATTTATTTATTTTTCGATTTACACTATTTTTATCATTTCACACTTTGAAAATAATAATAAAAAAAACCTTGATAATGGATTTAAACTTCCGTAAATATTAATTTATATTATTTTTTCGGAAGCAAGCAAAGCTTTGGACGCTCTTATGGAATCTCATTATGGTGCGGGAGAAAACAGAATGTTTTTCTCCCGTTTGGATGCTGTAGACTACCTTGATATGATGTTGAGGCATAAATTTTTCCATCGCGCTCGGAAAGTTCCCGTCTCCGAACAAGAACTTAAAGCGCGCGGTAAAAAAGATAAGAAACCAGGTAAAGATGAACCGGAAGAAAAGAAAAAAGAAGAAAAAGTTACAGATGCTGAAAGTAGTCATGTTGAAGGCAAACAAGAAACTGGAGTAAGTTTTACTTTAAAAAATAAATGAATAAATATATGTTTATTATTGAAATATTATTTGTAGTCTGAAAAAGAGAAACGCAAACGAAAAATCCGATTGGAAATGCATGGAGATCAATTATTTGTTGATGGATTAGATGCGTATGTTTGGATTTATGACCCGATACCTGTTTATTATTGGTTCTTTGGTACTTTATTAGTTTTGGGTGCTATTGGCATTTGTTTATTCCCTCTATGGCCTCCATCCGTTAGGTAAATATTCAATTTTTTAAGATGTTTCAATTTTATTAACAAGTGAATTTTAATTTCAGAAAAGGAGTATATTATATAAGTGTCGCTGCAGCTGGATTCTTGGTATTTATTATTGCATTAGCTGTTCTTCGCGTTATTGTATTTTGTCTAGTTTGGATGATAACTTTGGGCAAACATCATATTTGGTTATTACCAAATCTTACTGAAGATGTTAGCTTTTTTGCATCATTCTGGCCTTTGTATAAGGTATACTTTTATTATTAATTATTCCATAAAGTTGTTTATAATTTTATTATCATTTTTATAGTATGAATACAAAGGAAATGTATCTGATGATAATAAAAAAGGTGATAAAAAGAAAAAGAAAAAAGACAAAGATTCAGATGCTGAAAATGAAGACGATCCTAAATCATTAGAAAAAGAATCGCCAAAACATGAAAAAAGGAAATTATCACAAGGAAGTACAGCCGATGAAAGGTAAATAAAATTTACCAGAAAACTCGACCAAATGTGAATTTATATTAAATTTATTTAGTAGAGACGAAGGTACTTCACAAGCCGAAGTGGTGCATTCTGGTGAAGTAGGTGCTGAAGAAGGTGCTTCAGAAAGTGAAAGTGAATCAAGTCAAAGGTCTTCAACAGGTCGAGACTTTGAAATGGTTGATCAAGACGAACTGGTCGAATCTTAATCTTAAATAAAAGGTGGCGATCCTTTTAAAGTCTTTATTTTCGAAATTGTATACATATAATACATATTATTATATATATTAAACATACTCTATGTTTTATTTCTCAATATCGGCTGTAGGGTGTTTACCACTTACACTAAATGGGTTGGACACATTTGTACAATTAACGTAAAATTGCTAATGTCGCGTTTCATGTCTAGTTTTTTTGAGAAATGTGGACACTAATTGTTTCGTAGTGAATATAATATACAACCCAATGCTAGTTGCTGAGGTATTATAATTTTATTTATACAACTTTATTATTATTTTATCGGGTCAAATATTTTTAAACTTCTTTTTTGTTAAATTTTTTAACATACATGTCAGAAGTTAAATAATATATATACAAATTTCTTGACAAATAAGAAGTTATTTAAATATATCATAGAGATGTTTAATTTCAATGTAGAGATTATTAAATGCATTTTTTTCCTAGTTTGATATTTTATAGTTTGATAAATTATTTAATTAATAAAAATATAAAATGTTTTCATTTTTTATTGTATCCTGTTAAATAGAATCATATTTTAATTTTACTCTAATACTTTTATTTATTATTGGTGCTAAATTTTTCAATAACTAATAAATAAAATGCACAATACATTACTTTATTTTTATAACAAGACAGATTTTCAAAAGTTCAAGCAATACATAAGAGATATTTATATATGTTTCATTATTTATATAAAGGATTTATAAATTATAAGCATTTAAAAATTATAGTAATGTTTGAAAGTATAATATGACAAGTAATATTTAAAAATGGCACGAAACGTGCACAAATATATATAATAAATAAATATATTTATTGATTAAAAATAAAATAAAATGTTGATATACTAGATTAATTTTAATTTAATTAGAAAATAATGTCCATTTGGTACGGAATACATATTTTGGATTTGTGAAGAATATTGTTCAAGCCTACAGTCTTTATTTCATATTTAAATCGCGATTTTTATTTATGTTAAAACAAAAATGTAATTTAATTTTCAAAAAAGGCTTTAAATTATTTCTCTTTCTGACATTCCGTCTATGCTACATCTTTCTGTATAATATATACATATGTATTTAAAAGAAATGTTATGCAAAAAATTGTAAAGCCATTTTTCAGTTTAATAAAAACTTATAAAGGTATACTGATGTCTATCTATTTTCATCTTCAAGTATTTTATTTGAAGATGATACAAATAGTAATATGACTTCAAATTAAAGTAAAGAAAAATGTGAATACATCAAATAAACTTTATTATATTAGTATTTTTAAATTACATTGTTTAATATATTATTTTTTAATTCCAAATTCTTTTTGAAATACTTGACTCAACATTTGATTACAAAGCGCAGCGTATGGATTCATTTCTACTAACTGAAATAAACAAATTATAATATATAGTAAATTTAAAGATAATATAATGATATTTAACAATTAAAAAAAATACCTGAGACTTAGCAAATGGACTTCCCAATTTAGCAGCAGCTGTAAAATCATCTTTAGCTAATTCTTCTCGTCCAGCCTTTCGGTGCATCACACCTCTTTGACATAGAGCTTGGCATCCAGATTTCCCTTTTCCTTTACTCAATTCAATTGCTGAAGTTAGATCACTTAAAGCATCTATAAACATATGTGTAATTATAAAAATAACTTGTTAAACAATATTTTAAATTATACCTAAATTATTTTCTAGTAAACGATGTACTTGAGCTCTATTATTAAACAAAGATGCGCGATTTGGAGTTATTGAAATTGCTTTTGTCAACATATTAAGCGCATCTTTAAGTTGTCCTTTTTCTGCTTTAATTACTGCTTCGTTTTCAATTTTTTTTGTTTGATGATTTTCTGGATTTTGTTCTTCTTCCTCATCTTAAATTTATTTAAATCAGTAAATGTAATTATATGAAATAGTAAATAATTTTACCTTGTAAATTATCAGGAATTTCAGGTTCATTTGCGGTTTCCAATGGTAGATGAGGATTGAAAACGCAATTAAGAACAGCTTTATCGTGGTCACTAAGAGATAACATTCTTAACTCGTTGAAAGTCAAATATAAGATGATTGTATTTTAATAAATTTCTAGTTGATAATGTAAAAGAAGTTTTATTTGCATAGTTGGCGGCCTTCAATATTAATTGTAAAAGCAATAAATAAACAGGAAAATGATAATAAAAAGTAAATAAAATTATTAATGTTTACTAAAAACAAAAAGTAAATAAATAATATTATATATTCTTAATTAAATTCCACATTATTGGGATTAGGCTGATTTTTAAAAATATTAAAAAATCATATAATTTTCTTTCTTTAACCCATATTAATTTTTTTTAAATTGAACATTTTCGCAAAAATAGTATCAAGGATTTTGATCGAGTTTTTAAAATGTACTTTTTTGTGACTTCATTGCATTTTATATTTTTATATATTTGTAGTTTTATTATAATGTTCTTAATCTATTTATACTCGAAATATTTTACACTTAAACTAGATCTTTATTAAGATATTTATTTTAGGCAAAAAACACTAAAATACAGCGATTTTTAGCGATTTGCAAAAATCTCGCGAAATAATTGCGCTATTAAGCTAAAACATTGGATATACATTTTTTATTATATATCTCATAGATTTCTGTTTTTAAATTATAACTTTTTAAATAGGTGTCAAAATTCGGGCAAAAGTAATAGGTAGAAATACAATCAATGCATAGATTTATTCGCTTTTTTTGAGAACTGATTTTAAAGCAAAGTAATTACCTTATCCATCTGAAACTTTTTTTTTTTGATTTGATACTCTTTTCGACTTTATTAAAACCTCATAGATTTAAAAAAATAATTGACGTATCATCTAGAAAGTTGTATTGTTTATAGAGTTAAAATTAAAATATTGCACCGGGAAGTCTACAGTTAATACAGCGTATAAAAGATTAAAAAAAAAATTTGAATAAATTTTTTTATAGTTATTTTCTTTGTATTAATCATATTTAATAATAGGAAATAAAACTTAAATAAGAAAAATTATTACTTAAAAAAAGAAGTAGGCAAAATTTTAAATATTTTATGATAAAAAGACATTTTTGTACAAAAATTACTAAATAAATTGGTTAATACTGTAAAAATACACTTTCAAAAGTAAAGCTAAAGTACCAAATAGTAATGTATTCAAAACTTAGTTAAAAAAAGTCCCCAAGATTTTAAAAACTCTAGTTTTTAATTAAAAATATAGAATATGTGGCATTTTATTAGTATTTTCCTTGTAAAAAAATAGATAAAGTACAAAATGCCCTTCAAGATATAAAAAAATATAAATTTTAAAGATTAATTTTATTCTTTGAGAAATAATACTTCCAAAAAAAGGCAATTTCTAACAAAAATCACTGGACTAATACAGCGATTTACAACACTATAATCTTTTTCAAATATCTCACAAAATAATGGTGCTACGAAGCTGAAATTTTGGAAAAATACGTTTCAAAATATTCCTAATACAAACCCGCCTTCCAAAAAATTTCCCAAAAATACGCCATTTTTGAAGAAAAACGCTGGTCTATTATAAAGCGATTTTTAGCGATTTACAACTGTTTAATCTCTTTCAAAAATCTCGCGAAATAATTGTGCTACAAAGCTGAAACTTTGGAAATATACGTTTCAAAACATTCCTAATACAATC
>NEEE01002052.1:13704-23842 GCA_002278615.1 Pogonus chalceus
AGAAAGGTGAGAAATGTTTTACTATTTAATTATTTAAATTGAAATTGTTTTTTAATTATTAAAATTCGTCCTCCGCGCTGTGCCGCTGTCCTGAGTAGAGAGAAATTTTGGGCAAATTTAGAATTTAAATTTTGGTATTAAGGTCACGGCCTTCTCGCTGTGTTACATGTCCTGAGAGGAGAGAATAATCAAGCGAATTTTTGCTAATATATTTTCGGCCTGCACACTGTGTCGCTGTTCTGAGTGGAGAGAAAATACGGACAAATTCGTTATAGAATCTCGGTCTCCCCGTTGCGTTACATGTTCTGTGGGAAAAGAGTTTTACGAGCGATTTGGATAAATTGTTAATTTTTATTTTTTTGATTTGCCAAACTGTTAGGCTGCTTTCACTCTGTGTTGCAGATACAAACTGGAGAGATAATACGACGAATCGCGAAAAAAGAAAGTTTTTAACGTTAAGAATTTAGATAGATCGTTAGGGGGCCCTCTCGCTGTGTCACTGTCCTGAGAGGGGAGACTTCGCATTCCGTCAAATTTTTTCCGGCCTCCACGCTGCGTTACATGTCTTGAGTGGAGAGATAATACGGGTGAATAGAGAAATTAAATAATAGCTTTGTGTATTATTATTTTTATACGTTCTTTGCACCCTTGCTATTGTTATAAGAAGACAGAAGTCGACAATATCGCCAGTCTTCAACGTTACTTCTCGACGCAAGTCATCCGAACATATTCTGCTGAGATCATAAGTATCGCTTAGGCTTAGTTTAATTTTATTATTGTTATTTGAAAAATTTTGTCAGTATTACTTTAATCTTTTTTTTTTTTACGCCAGTGTGATTCAAATGTAACTTAAAAATTGTTTTCATTGTAAAAATTTGCTTGTATAACACCAGTTTATATTCATAATTGTAATTTGGAAATATAATTTTGGTATCACGCTTAATTGTTTTCTGAACTCAAATTTAATATTAATTGGATTGTAATTAAAACCTAAATTATCACCACTGTATTTTCTTTTGATTGTTGTGTAAACTGATTTTGTTATTTTTTTCTTTATTAAAACTTTAAGACCGATGTAAAAATTGCACTTAACGAATTATTTTATTTAGATGTACTAAATGAAAGTGAATAAAATCTTTTGTAAAAAATATTTCTTTGTTGAACTTAGTTACTTGTTACCTGGAATATTTTTACCTCTACTGAGTACATCCGAGCAATCAGTTGGTGCCCAACAAATTTTAGTTGGTTTGTTTAAAATTAAATAATTTAGTTTTTGTTGTAAAGCGCCCATTTTGTGAACAGGCTCTCTTTATCCGTTTATAAATCGGTTGTTAGTTTGGCCGCAGAGAAAGTTACGTCACAAACTGAATTATCATTTTCACGTTATTTTCTGCAAAATATAAATAACGACACATTATGCAAGAAATAAAACTAAAAATGAAAGTACGAAGACTGAAAATGATATTAATTTTATAACATAAGCAGTTTATTTTGCTTTAGATAAATTTTTAACATTCCAAACATCAAAATTCATTCAAGTTCATATAAAATTATAAGAAAAAATATTAAAAGTTCATCGATATACTGCAAACTACAAATAATTTTGTTTAAAAGTTTATTTTAAAGGTCTAGATGCAGATGAAACATTTAAGCAGATATTTAATCTACCAAATTATTAACTAAACAGTTACGTTGCAAAATGTTGATAAAAATTGCAAACTGTGGATAGATTAAATGTCGTTAAAGGCAAATTTATGCTATGGCACAGGAAAAGATAGAGAAATGACTAACAAAACTTATTTTTAAATCGAGAATAAAAAAAATATATTAGTTTTATTATCCACCTCATTTAATGAAAGCAATATTAAACAATCTTTTAACAACTTAAATTTTAAAACTTTTTATAGAAACAGTAGGAAACGACCCAATATACTTGCACCCTAAATGACTGATTCTCATGTATATTCAACTTTGTTTGAAAATATAAAAGAACGATATGCTATGCAAATTACGCCACTACGCTGCCTTAAGTACATATAAATATTTAGATATTTTACCGTAGAAGCAACTGAAACTTGTAATGTTATTAAAAATTTTAATAAACTATTAAACATTTGTAATTTACTTTTGCAGAAGCGTCCAAATATTTTAAAGAAAGCATTCATTGGGGATTAAACAATGATTGAATATAAAGAAAATGTTCAAGTCATTTCCAAAAATAATAAAATTGTTACGAAAAATATTAAGTCTCTGAAGTGCTTCATAATAACTGTTAATAGTTTGATTTCATTGTGGAACGATTAAAGAGATTTCGGTGTTAAATATCTTATTGCCCGACGTATATAGATTGTAATAAAAGAATAACCATTATTTGTCAAACGTTATTATAAAACAGCATATTATACCGTCTTGATCGCCCCATTCCAGAGGAATTCGAGAAACTGGAATTAGGCCTGTAAAACTAAACATAAAACGCGTTATGGGCAATACTCTGTTTATGTATGAAAAGATGACAACATTATAAGTATCAATAGAGCTAGTTGATATCAACGTTTTAACACCATGCCATTTTAAATAAGCTGTCAATAAAAGGCAGTCAACCTACAAAAGTGCCCACTAACAGGTTGTCGCGACGGCAGCTTGCCGAGTTTATGTGGCAATATTTTATGACCCGCTAATCCCTAAAGTATCTAAATACTCTGCAACGGCGAACCAAGTGGCACCGAGGCGATACAACACCCTTCAAAGTCGGTAGTCGTGTATTGCTAATAGCAAGTTCACTCCCTGTAACATGGGGAATGGGTCAAATTACGTAAACCCATTAAGGTATTGATAAGACTGTGCGGGTAGTCACTACAAAAACTTCAAGTGGTAAAACATTATGTGCAATACCAATAGTTATTTGTGAATTAAGAGCGCAAAGTGGGACATTGTCTATTGAGCGATTGTTGCCGGTATTTTTCTCGAAATCGACAATGTCCACTTGCGTTCGAAATACACACAAGATTTTTCTACAGTCGCCAGAAACTTTAAGAGATATTTAAAATTTGTTTTTTTGGTGTTACTGTGATGTCACACTATTGCTATCTTTGCACACTATAGAGTGTGGTGCGGAGTGAGATAGGAATATTAGTTTCACCGTGACATTATATTGATTTTATATAGCAATTGTAGTTGCACTGAACACAATTGATTTTTTAATATANATTTTATTTCTATACTCTTTAGCAGAGCATATTTTGTTTGGTTATGTAATATACTAACAGAGCAATTTTATGTAAGATTGACTTGTGAAAGTAATAAATGTTTAGGTAACGACAGTGGTATTCATTTTTGACTAAACATTTGCCATTAAGATTGTAAATAAGTTTTAAAAATTTGGACAGCGTGCGTTTTTTCTACTTTATTGCTATAGAGCGGCAAAGTACCATTTTGCTCACATAAAAGAGGGCGCAAAACACTTACTTTGTATAGTGACTGTAGAAAAACATATTTGTGCTTCCATGTAGTGACAGTTACCGTTCGTAGCTAAGTAAGTATAAGTTAAATCTAATATATTTGCAAATATATTTTGTTGCAAATTAGCTGAAGCCACTAACGACATTTTCTAAAATCTATTTCTTTTTTTATTTTTTGTTTTTTCTCAAATCAATATTTTAATGGGGGTTGGGATATTCAGCAGTTGATGACAGTGCTATTGTCTAAACTATCCCTACTGCAGGTACTCACACTCAAGTGTAGTGTTTAGTTATCAGTTAAAGATTTTGCATATATTATTGTGATATTGTCATTTTCACAGGCTTTGAGCATTGATCTTGTTATTTTTTTATATTATGATTGTTTTTTTTTTGTGTTTGTTATAAAATTATTATGACAGTAACTACTAATAATAAGCATTTTACTGCGGATATAAGTTCAAAACTTATACAAATAAAATTGCATATTATTTCTTTTCTGTTGTGGCATGATTGGCAAGTTGCACGATCTCATTATTTTCTTGTATTAATACACAGTCATATCTTAACCCAAACAATCTGTGTAAAATATATACTCATAATGTAGTTAGTAGTATAATAATAGTACGTCAAAACCGAACAAAATAAGGTAATATTACGGAAATTCAAACTGTTTTCCTAATCCTTTTGTAAATTAATCGTGTATATTTATACTTAATGTATATTTATAATTAATACAGAATTTTTTTTTTTTTTGGGATAAACTGCGTGTTACTGTAATAACANACAGAAGATTGTGAGGAAGAAGAAAAGAAATCTATCTTTAAAATTTTTATAAGAAATGTTTGGCATGATTAAGTTTAGCTTTGAAATTTGTTTGTGTATTGACAGCTGATTTATAATTTAAATTTATGAATAAAGTTTCTTTTATTAATCTGTTATTTTTGTTCCTTATTTTTTCTAAAGTTTTGACATTATCCAAATCAAACTTATGGCCCGTATCACAGTAATGTTCAACAAGAGCACTATGGGACGAATTCTTAAGTTGACAATGATATTTATGTTGGTAAATACGTTTTTTTAACGGTTGGGATGTTTCACCAATGTATAATTTATTACATGTGGAGCAATTAATCTGGTAAATGACATTTTTATTATCAATGGTAGAAATGCTGTCTTTTGTATTAGAAAAGAGAAAATTTGTAGTTTTAAGGATAGAGTTAGCTATTTTAAAGTTATAGTTTTTAAGAATCTCACAAGTTCCCGGATTTATTAGGCTATTAAAGAGGATAGACACATAAGTACAACTAGATGGTGGTTCAGCAGAAATACGTATGTTTGTATGTTAAAATTTTTGGAGGCGTGATTTCATGTATTTATTTATAAAATTTAACTTATACCCATTATCTAATAGAAGGTTAGTAACAATTTGTAATTTTTTTTTATGAAATAGGGTTTGACAGAAAAACAGCCCTATCAATTAAAGAATATATTACACTGATTTTATAAGAAGTGTTGGTGTGAAAAAAATTGTGTACGAAACGACCAGACGAAGTTGGTTTACGATACCAGTGAGTAAGGATGTTTATTTCAGATTCTAATAAAAAAACATCTAGGAAATTAATAGTATTATTTGACTCATGTTTAATAGTAAACTGTTTTCTAGGGTAGAAAGAATTAAATTTATTTAAAATTGATTCAACTTTATTAAAGGATGCAATGAAAATAGAGTCATCAACATATTTCTTGTAAAACAATATCTCAAAGTAAGGGTCATTAATAATTTCAGATGCTAAACTTTGACTAATTCTGCAAAGAAACCACTATAACTTAAACCCATAGTAAAACCTTCTAGTTGTTTATAGACCGTGTTTTTAAATGTGAAAATTGATGTGTCAAAACAGAGTTTTATGCTTAGAAGAAAGTTTTCTAAATTTAAATTAGTGTCTTCACTAATCAAATTCCATTTGTCTTTGACACATTGAGTAACTAAATTTTGTGGTAGGCTAGGATAAAGTGAAATAACATCTGGTGAAAACATTCTGTGATTAGAAGCAATATTGATTGTGGATATGTCATTGACAAGTTCAAATGAATTTAATACATTGAAAGCAGACTTATGGGTTATTTTTATGAAAACATTACTGATATATTTAGCTAAGAAGTATGTGGGGGTATCAATAGTGGAGGTAATTTGTCGAAAAAGCACATCAAGTTTATGTATTTTTGGAAGGAAATACATCCTTCCTAATTGTGGGTGTTGGATAATCAATTTTTTATGACCTGATTTTTTTTTTTTATTTGACTTTTATATCTAAGGCTGAAATTGGAGATTTATTTAATTTTAAAAAAATAGTTGTATCGTTTAATATTTCAGTGGCTTTGTTGACATAATCAATATTATTCATTATTACCGTTTTTTAACCTTTAACAGCTTTTACAATTATGATTTTATCTTTGTGTGATTTGACAAATTTTTTTGTTGTATTAATTGTATGTAATAATTTGTATTTTTCGTAAGTTAGTTTCGATGATTTTAATTTATTAAATTGGTAATAAAGGTATTTAGCGATTTTATCTTTAATATCTACTTTATTATTTATATCAAAAAAGTCAATGGCAGATGAAATATTAGTATAAGTATCTATTGTTAATGTTTTTAAGGTTGTTAGATTTAAGGTTTTAAAACTAAATTTTGGGCCAAGAGAAAATTTGCATAAAATATCTATGTCAAATTGTAAGTCACGTAGGTTGACTATCCATTTTTGATATTTTTTTTTTTAAGTTAATGGAAGAAACTGTCTTGTAGGGCATTACGTTTGATATGGTTAAGTTTTTTGTTAATACTATTAAATTTAAGTTTTTTAATGAATGATAATTTGTTAGTAATAATTTTATTTATTCGATTATTTTTAAAAACAAAATAATTTTTTATGTAGCTGATGATAGACCACATAATCCGAAACGTCCAACACTACATTTTATTGCAAATAAAACACAAGTTGAAAAGATAACAGATCAATTCACGAAAACAGGCCATAAACAGTCATTTTCTTAAAAAATGGCACTTGTCACTACAAATAGATAAATGTGTTTTATGTACACTAAAGATCACTGTATTTACCAGTTTGCAAAATTATTCTGCTTACCTTTTGCCAGCGGCAAGATAAAATGGAAGAAGTAAAAATCTGCATATACTGTTTAAAACCGAATCACTCTATTCGCGAGTGCAAATCTCCAACAAACTTTCTGTAATATAATAAAGAACATAACAGTTTATTACATTTTGAAGATAGTGATATGAGCATGATAATTGATCTATCGAATAAAACCAATGAAAAAGCTGCAGTTACTAATTGTTTGAAACGGAAAATGAGATAATATGTTTTATGAACTGAAATGATTCGGATTGCAATAAGAATGGCAAGAAGTTTTTGTAAAACCAGTTTTTTAGCAAGCAAATTGAGAAAAAATAAGATCTAGTATACAAAAAAATAAACATTTCTGTTTACGGCATAAACAGCGTAATTACTGCAATCACGAGAGAAACTCGAATTAAATTCAAGTTAAACTACAACAATATTATAGCCATTTGAGATCATCATTACCCACGCATTTTAATAGACAGAACATAATTTAAATTTCCGAACTTAATTTTGTAAGCCCGGAATTGAACCATCCCGAAGAAATCGGTACAATCATAGGACCAGACATGTTTTGGCCACTTCTTTGTATATGCCAAGTATAATTTGCTGATCAAACAATTAAGTGGGGACGCTTTAAAATATCAATCATGTATTTAGACTTTGAATGACCAATTATAAAAATTTTGAGAAATGGAGATATAGAAGAATCTATGAAGAGGTCAAAATATGAAATCGTATCGGCAAATCAAATTCTTAATTATTTAGAAAAAAATGAGAGTGGGCGGTTTATTCTAGGTTTTTTGCAAAGAAAAAGTGTCAAATAAGGAAATTTTTGCAAGGCGGTTTTCAAAGAATTTTTAGCAATAAAGCGCCAATAATTTTTTTTTCATTAAAGACAATGACAAACAGAACATCATCAACACCGTTCTTAAAAGCGCGAACTTGACAATAGTTGGCAATAAAAGACGGCTTTAGTTATACATTAGCGAATATTGCATTATTGGAAGATTTTTACATAAATGCTTTATTGTCAGGTGTAGTCACTTCAAGAGGCAATCGAACTTCAACAGAAGCTTAAACTACTTCTTCAAAAAAGTAAGTTTCCATTCAAAAAGTGGCAATCAAATGAAATTAAAATTCCAAACTATTTTAAAACAACTGGCTGAAGAAGCTTAAGAATATGTTTTATTGGTAATTAAGGACGAGAAAAAGATGAAAACTTTAGGAGTATTATAGAATCCAAAGAAAAATACCATAGAGTATACCTTGAAGATTCTTGAAGATACAAAAGTTACTAGAAGAATAATTTCGTCCCAAATTTCTACTATTTTCGACCCACTATTAAGGAATCCAGCGATTGTTATTGCAAAAAATATTCTGCAGAAATTTAAGCAATTTAATCTTAGTTGAACTGATTCGATACCAAAATACATATTTGCAAATTGAAACAATTATAAGAAATCGTTGATTATTTTAATTAAGTTAAAATTCCAAGACATATTTGTCCTAAAATTAGGTGTATAATTTGACATCCTTGCATTTTGCGACGCATTCCCTGTAGCAGACGCGCCATTTTTCAAGTTTGCACTATAATTTAATAAATTGAAATAACTCTCGTCTGTAACGAAAATGTTGCCGTTTTTGAAAGAAACGTTCATTGCTCTAAATTCAATGGAAATTTTCTTCCAAACACGCCTAGTTTGCAAAAACTGATTTGCTTAAGTTTTTGATCGATAAAATCATTTTTGATCGCGGCTTAGAAATACTCTAAATTTGTGTTTATGCGTTTCCGCTCCGAAATTGGTCAACGAGTAAGAAGTAAACAAGGTAAGTATATTTCAACTTCATCTCATTTCACCTGATAACCTGCACATAAACAAGAACTGTCACTTTCCGCTAAACCTTACTATTTTAATTGGTATTACCGATTTATGCATATACGGCAATATCAATTCTATACATCTTTGCGCAAAATATCGTGTTGTTTATACCAAAACAAAAAGTTTGCCAAAGCTGGAGCTCTCTGGTGCTTCAATTTTATTAAAATTTTTAAAAATCTTTCAAGGGAAAGATTAAGAAAAAAATTTTATAGACAGATTTGAAAATTGCTTTAGCATTGCTAAAATTGTAGCCAAATAGTCCTAAAACCTTTGTTGCCCATTGAGTTTTAAAAATATTATTTTTAATTCCTGATGCAAAATGGTTTCACATCGAAAGCGGCAGCAATCTATTTGGAAATATATTATCTAGAAGATTGACAACGAATGGGTTATTGAATTTTAAAAATGGTGAAACGGACCTCAATTTTTGCAGGCTAATAACTATCTCAAGAACTCGTTACCGAAGAACACAACACAACAATATTCGCTACATGTTACAATTTTGCAAAATTAAATAAGTATTCATCATTTGAGAGATTTAAAAGAAGAATAGGAATATTTAACCTATTTTAACCATAAACATTCTTATGTTTTACCAGCTGTCAACGAATTTTATTCGTGATTACTATAAATATTTTCATTATCGTCTAAACTCTGCACATCATGTGATGGATAACTTGCCTGAAGATCGTGTAGGTAACACAGAAAGGCCATTTGAGATAGCCGGTTTGGATTTTTTTGTGCTAGACTTAAAGTATGCTTAAAACTGTATAGCGGCAATGCTACCAACTTTGTAGGCTCAAATCTTTGTTTAAGAAAAATATACGATTTTACTAAAAAGAAACAAACAGACATTGAAATACAAATGACTAAAACATAGGTGAAATTGCACTTTATTCTATACAAATTTTTTCATTTAGAAGGTCTCTGGAAAGCGGCGGTAAAGTGATTGAAAAAACACTTGTCAAAAAACACACAATGATTGATATTATCTTTTGTAGAAACCTGTATGCTCTTAACAGCAAAAGAAGCGGTGTTAAATTCGGAAACCCTTAAAATACTTCCTTCAAACCCCATGGATTTACACCTCCTTACTTCAGCCCATTTCCTTATTGGGGAAACTGTTATAAAACCTTGTGTCAAAAACATAGAAAGAAATTCAGGTAAATGTTCTATCTATATGGCAACATATAATGAAGGTAGCGCAACATTTCTGAAGAAAATAGCAGCGAGAGTACCTATATCAACTACAAGTTTGTAGTAATTGGAACACCAACAAGCATCCTGTATTAACGAACCGGCCGGTAATTGCTAATTTATTTTGATTTTATTAAAAATCTAAAATAAAAACAAACTTAGGTTAAATTTTTCCAAAGATATAGTTTTAATACGTTGATGATATCTTCGCTATTATTAATGAAAGTTTCGACATAGATAGTATCAATTATTTATTTAATTCACAAACCCATCTATAAAATTTACTTCTGAATTAAAATAAATAATAGGCTGCTTTATATAGACTTTTCTCTGACAAGATACATTCACAGCATCAGAGAGGTTCTTCTTAATAAAGCGATAGCGACTTGAAGCCATCTATTGGTTTCTATAGGAACCTTATTTATGACAACATTAAATTGCGGGATTTTAATATGCATAG